>CAUYRH010038406.1:0-24417 GCA_963574655.1 Perodicticus potto | reverse complement strand
ACCAGATTGTTTATTGCAGCCCAATTCATAATTGCTAAGTCATGGAAGAAGCCCAAGAGCCCAATGATACATGAATGGATTAATAAACTTTGGTACATGTATACCATGGAATATTATGCAGCCTAAAAGAAGGATGGTGACTTTTCCTCTTTCATATTGACATGGATGGAGCTGGAACATGTTCTCCTTAGCAAAGTATCTCAAGAATGGAAGAAAAAGTATCCAATGTATACACCCATAATATGAAGCAAATTTATATCTTTCAAGCGAAGGCTACAACCCACTTATTGCACAATAAGATGAGGAAAGGGGTGAGGGAGGGAAGGGGAGGGAGAGGGTGGGGGGAGAGAGGATAAAGGGTGAGATCACACTTGTGGTGCATATGTGAGGGGTCAGGAGAAAACTTCTAAATATGGATCAAATTTGTTTTCACATAGTAAATGAGAAAATATCATGAATGTTATATTAATCAGGTTGATAAAAATATCTCCGATTGTATGTGAAGCCCGCAAATAAATAAATAAATAAAATAAATAAAAGGCAGAGATGATCAGATTGGATTAAAACAGCAAAACCTGAAATACGCTGCCTATAAAGAAAGATACTTTAATTATAGAGACACAAATAAATCAACAGCAAAAAGATGGGAAAAGACCTACAGTGTTAACACAGTTAAAAGAAAGCTAGAGTGACTATATTAATGCTAAGGTATATTTTTAGAGAACATAATATTATTTGGGAAAGATAGTAATAAAGGGGTCAGTTTATTGAAGGAAATATCTAAACATTTATGCATTAATAGCAGAATTCCAAAATACTTGAAGTGCAAAACAAAAACATCTAGAATATCAAGGAAAAATGAAGAAATTTATTACAAAGAGTCAAGCAATTCTATCAACAAACTTTACCTAATAGACATTTGTATAACACTCCACTTATCAACAGAATAGACATTCTTTTCAAGTGCACACGAAACATTCACCAAAAGATATCATATTTCTATATACTACTGATGAACATTATTAAAAGTTTAAAAACATTTTTTTGCTCAGCATAAAAAAGAATAGAATATTTGGATATAAATTTGACAAGCAAAAGAGTTGTACTCTGAAAACTATAAAACATTACTGACAAAAAATAAATATCTAAATAAATGGATACTCCATGTTTATGCATAAGAAGACTAAATATTGTTACAATGTCAGCTCTTCCCAATTGAACTGTAAAATTAATGCAATAACAATCAAGCTTAGCAGGCTTTTTGGTAGAAATTCTAAAATTCATAAGGAAATGCAAAGGATTTTGAATAGCTAAAACAGCTTTGAAAAAAATAACAAAGTTAAAAATCCTTAAGCACTTGATTTCTAGACTTATTATATAAGTCTGTGGTAATCAAGACTAGGTGGTGCTGGCATAAAGAGAAAGAAATATAGATTAATAGAACAAAATTAAAAGTCCAAAAATAGACCCATATATATTTAGTCAATGGATCTTTAACAAAGGTACAAAAGCACTATAGTGGAGAAACAACAATCTATTTAACAAATAGCACTGGCAAAATTGATGATCCATATGCAAAAAAAGATTTTAATAAATTTTATTCATTCTTCACATCATATACAAAAATTATTCCAAAATCGATGATAGTCTTAAACATAAAACTTAAAAGTATGTATCTTCCTTTTTATGTCAATAGATTTAGGGAGTATAAGTGTTTTTGTTCCATGATTGTACAAGCAATAATAGAATTGAGGCTTTCAGTGTGCCCATTACTGGAAGAGTGTACGTTGTACCTGATAGGTAGATTTTTATACCTCAGTCCCATTCTTCCTTACCTTTCTTAGTTTTCAATGTTCATTGCATCATTTTATGACCATTTATATTCCTTGTTTAGCTCCTACTTATAAGTGAGAACAGGTGGAATTTCTTTTTCCATTCCTGAGATACTTCAATAAGCATAATAGTCTCCAATACCACCCAAGTTACTGCAAAAGACATTATTTCGTTTGTTTTTACAGCTGAGTTTTACTTCATGAGAGTGTATTTTACATATCTCACATTTTCTTCCTCAACTCATCAATTGATGGCCATTTAGGTTTATCCATATCTTTGCAATCATGAATTCATTTAGACGAAGGTGTCTTTTTTTATAAAATGACTTCCTTTCCTTTTGGCAGATAACCAGTAGTGGAATTACTGAATAGAATGGTAAGTCTACTTTTAGTTCTTGGAGGAATCTCCATACCATTTCCTATAAAGGTTGTACTAGTTTACAGCCCCACTAACAGGATGCAAGCATTCCCTTTTAAACATACCTTAGTCCATGTCCTTTTTTTTTTTTTTTAACTTTTTAATAATGGCCACTCTGACAAGGGTAATTCGCATTAAAATGTGGTTTTAATTCGCATTTCCTTCATGATTAGTGATGTCAAGGCTATTTTCATATGCTTCTCGGCTGTTTGTCTATCTTCTTTTTAAAAAAAAATCAGTTTGTATCTTCCATTCACTTTTTGATGGGGTTATTTATTTTTTTCATGCTAATTTGTTTGAGTTCTTTGTAGATTCTGGATATTATCCCCATTCCAGGTTTATAATTTACAATATTTTCTCCTATTCTACAGGTTGTCTATTTATTCTGTTGATTACTTCCTTTGCTACACAAACTTTTTAGTATAATTAAGTTCCATTTATTTGTATTTGTTGTTACTGGACTTGTTTTTGAGGTCTTAATCATAAATTCTTTGTGCAGGCCAATGTCCAGAGGAGTTTTGCCTATGTAGTCCTCTAGAAATTTTACATCTAAGTCTTTAATCCATCTTGAGTTAATTTTTGTATAGGGTAAGATAAGGATCCAGTTTAGATCCTTAGATAAGGCATAAGAATACAGTTGTATATTCTGCATGTGGCTATCCAGTTTTCCCAGAACCATTTATTAAATAGGATGTTCACTTCCCAGTGTATTTTTTTGTCTACTTTCTCAAATATCAGTTGGTTGTAGTTCTATAAATTTATTTCGGGGTTACTTATTCTGTTCCATCGGTCTTTGTGTTTACATTTATGTAAGTACTATGTTGTTTGGGTTGCTCTAGCTTTGCACTATAATTTGAAGTCAGGTAATGTGATGCCTCCAGATTTGTTCTTTTAGGTTAGGATTGGTATGGCCTTTCAGACTTCTTTTGGTTCCATAAGAAGTTTAAGATCTGGGGAAAGAGACATTAGTATTTTGATGGAAATTGCATTGAATCTGTAAATCACTTTGGTCAGTATGGACAGTTTATTTTTTTCTTTTTTGTTTTTGTTTCTCTAACAGTATGAGAACACCAAATAATACAGACATTTTGACAGTGTTGATTGTGCCCATTCATGAGCATGGGATTTGTTTTTGTTTATATCATCTGATTTTTTTCATCATTGTTTTATAGTTCTCTTTATAGAGACCTTGTACTTCCTTGGTTAAATATATTCCTTGGGTATTTTATTTTCTTTGTAACTATTATAAATAGTATTAAGTTCTTGATTTGACTCTCAACTGAAATGTTATTGGTATATAGAAATGCTACTGATTTGCATACATTAATTTTATAACTGGAATTTATTTATCAATTCTAGGAGTCTTTGGTGGAGTTGTCAGGGTTTTTTAGATATAATATCATCTTATTATCAAACAAGGATAGTTGGCCCTCTGCTTTCCCGATTTGCATTCTCTATATTTCTTTCTCTTGCCTAAATGCTCTAGTTAGGACTTCCAGTAATACATTGATTAGAAATGGCAAAAGTGGTAATCTTTGTCTTGTTCCAGTTCTTTTTCCCATTTAGTATGATGTTTGTCTTTGGATCTGCTATATGTAGCTTTTGTTATTTTGAGGTATCTTTCTTCTATGCCTAGTTTATTGAGGGTCTTTAGCAAGAAGAGGTGCTGGATTTTATTGAATGATTTTTCTGCATCTATTTAGATGGTCATATAGTTTTTGTTTTTAATTCTGTTTATGTAATAAATCACATTTATTGATTTGCAAATGTTGAACCATCCTTGCAACCCTAGAAAATGAAATCCACTTGATCACAGTGAATTAACTTTTTGATGGGCTATTGCATTTAGTTTGCTAGTATTTTATTGAGGATTTTTGCATCTATATTCATGAGGGATATTGGTATTTAGTTATCTTTTTGTTGTTGTTCTTGCTGTGTGCTTCCTTGGCTTTAGTATGAAAGTAATAATGGCTTTATAGAATGAGTTAGGGAAGATAATTTTTAACACATTATATATTGATAGGTATAACTCTCCAAAACCAAAGCTCTTTGGAGCCCTCAATAATTTTTAAAAATGGAAGGGGTCTTGAAACCAAAATTTTTGAGAACTATTATTATAAAACATAGTTAGGCTTTTATTCTCAGGATTATGGAACCCATCTGGAAAGCAGGGTAGTGATAGAATCTGACCATTGCTTTTAAAATATACATCTGACTGCTAAGTGGGAAATTGACTATTGGGAAGAAAGACATGAAGCAAGAAAATGGTAGTTGTGATTGTGTTACTTTAGGTAAAGTAACACACTTTAGGCAAAGTAGCTGTGGGTTGGCCAAGGATGATCTAAGTAGAGACAGAAATGTCAGATGGGGGATATATTTTGAAGATAGAGCCAATAGAGTATGTTGGTTAAATGGTTTTCAGGAATGAGGGGAAAGGGGCCAAGACTAACTCCAAGGATTCTGGTCTAAAGCACTTGGTTGGATGGTGGTTAGAAACCTCCCGAAAAGAGGAAAAGAATTTCTAGGCCCTACCATCCCTGGAGCAAGAAGCCTCATAAATCCACCTTGTACTTGGAAAGGGTGCAAATGATGAAAGGGAGAAAGAAAAAGGCATTGGTTTAATATTTGCAAAGTGTGATCCTGTTACATTGTGTATAATCTAACCTTAGCTATGTTAAAAAGAATGCATATAAAGGGACTAGAAGGAAACACTAAACTGTTAACCATGCCGTCACTGGCTAGAGATTTGCTAGAGGATTTTATTTCCTCTTGTATAGGTTTTTGTATTTTACAGACATTTTACAGTGAGTGTTTATTATTCAGAAATAAAATTATTTTTAGAAAAACTATATAAAATTCAGAAGTGCTATATGGTGTCTATGAGCTTGAAGAGATCTCTATTTCAAGAGAAGGTATCCTTTCTTGAAAATATAAGTCAGAGTAAAATACTTTATACACCAAGTATATTTTCCCTCCTCCTGCCTCTTCCATTTACACCTTTACAGAGAATTATTTACACCTTTATAGAGAATTATTTTCTGCTATGATAGTTTCTTCAACTTTTTTATTAAAATTGAATCTAGTTTATATTTAACTCCTTTGGGTGATAAAGAAAAGTTCTTGAATAGAGATTCTGAAAAATCCCTGACTGATACAGCCTCAATGAAGTGTGAGGCTAAGTTCAAAGTTGATCTCTTGTTTTCTATGTCCCCATGCTTGCAGGACACATTTAATGCCAGGTTTTGGAGAAATCTATCTTAGAAGGAAACCACATTTATTAGTGAGGGTATACATGTGACAAATTAACAGAGAACAGATAGAAAGAAGCTCTCACTGATGTTGGTGAACTTGATGTCCTAGTGAGCGTGCTAGGTCCCTGATTTGATAAGTGACCACTTGAAAACTTTGGTCTGAGCAGCTGCTATGGCCAGAGGTCAAAGTGAGAGGGAAAAGGGAAATGCCTCCTCCACACCTAATGAGGCTCCCTTTTCTTCTTTCCCTTTTACTGCCTCAAAAAGACTGTCAAGACAATTTTTTTTGGTTTGGTACACAGCTAAGAAAGCACTCAGCCACTGTACAGTTAAGAGTTAGGAAGTATAATGGAACCTATAAGTTGACAACCCAAGGAAACTCTGTGGTTGACCACCTGTAAGCTGACCACTCTAGGGACTGTAACAAACAGTCAACATATGGTCAAAATAAGGATCTAGCCCTACCATACTGATACATACATGTGCTACATGTCCAGTCCATGAAAATTAGGTCAGCTTAAGGAGATGGTCGATGTAGGAGGGTCTACTGTAGTTCCCTCTCAAATCTCTGTCAGGGTCTTTAGAGTGAGGAAACATTGACCAACAAGCTCAATATAAAAATAGCTTTTGTTCACCGAGATGGTGCTGTATCTTCCTTGTGTTCAGAGCATTTACACTTTTACTTTCTCCTTCAACAACCTCTACCTCTGGAATATTCAAAAAGTTGGGAATTGTGTGACTGTCGCCTCATGGAGCAGCTTGGTGGGTTTCTGGGAAACCTTCCTTTTCCAATGAGACACACTCTAAGGTCTGTCCTATCCCTATTTCTGGGCCTTTCCTGCCTGGAATGACTGACTGGTTTCTGGTGCTGGATGAACAAAAGTAAGACACAAAATTTATACTGAACTTGATAAGAAACTTGGGCCCAAATCTCTTTGCCTTATCTTATCACTCCAAATTTTGATCAGAGTTCATCCAGCCCATCCATCCTGGTATCACCTTTTAGTTATCTGACACCTGCCTCAATGACCACACAGTCATTCCACTACCCTGAAATACTCTCCTTCTGCCTGTCTCTCCCAGAAAAACTAATGAAAAAGAAATAAAATTATATTAAATGATGAAAATTGTGTTTAAACTTAAGGAACAATCTCTACTTTTTAAAATTGCAGTGAAATGGATTTCCAAAACAACTGTTCTATGCAGTTTCTGGATTTAATTTAAAAAGGAACAGGTGCACTCATGGCATTCTTGATCTAAGGCATCTGCTCACCTTAAATAAGATGGTTTCCTAAGGTCTCTTCTAGAGCTGTAGTTCCACGTTTAACACAGGAGAAGTAACTTATCTCACAATTTGATTATGTTGTCACAATATCTAGGTCAGTGGTTCTCAACCTTCCTAATGCATCCTAATGCCATGACCCTTGTAATTACAGTTCCTCATGTTGTGGTGACCCTCAACCATAAAATTATTTTTGTTGCTACTTCATAACTGTAATTTTGCTACTGTTATGAATCATAATGTATATGCAGGATGTATTTTCATTGTTACAAAGGGGTCGCAACCCACAGGTTGAGAACTGCTGATCTAGCTGGTAAATACATAGGAGCATAAATAAAAGTTTAGTGTCTGCTAAGATTTTGAAAAGAAAATCGGTAAGTCTGTTCTCTAGAAGGGAAAAAGTGGTCTCATCTACATCAAATGACTAAGGTTAGTCCATTATCACTTGTGGTCTCAGCTGCTCGGGAGGCTGAGGCAAGAGAATCGCCTAAGCCAGGGCTATGGATGTTGCTATGAGCTGTGATGCCACAGCACTCTACTGAGGGTGACAAAGTGAGACTCTGTCTCCAAAAAAAAGAAAAAAAAAAAAGATTAGTCTGTTATGAAGGTAAATTTAGTGATTGTAAACGTTTTCTTAAAGAGCTTTGACAACAACCGAAAATCCAATCAAGGGCATGGTGTGCTCTTTAGAAGGCAGGAATATCACATGAAGGGAATTGCAGTCAATTCTACTCACTCTATCTGGATAAGGGCCATATAAACCAAATGGGTGGCCAGAGTGACACAGAAAAGAGAAAAACTCACAGGTTATACAATGATAATATTTGCCAGACTACATCCTGTGAGGAATTTGGCTAAATGTAGATAGAATTATTAAAATTTGTGTATTCTGTTAGGATAGGACTAACTCACAGAACCTCATTTTCTAATAATATGTCCTCCAACCTATTAATAGTCTTTTCATTCATTATATTATTTGCAAAGTGACTTTCAAATTACTAAATCAGGTTCCCAGCTACTTCAGTAATCATAGAAGGCATTCCAGATATAAACGATCTGGTCATTAGAAATAAAAATCCCTTACTTTTAATAAAAATGAAATCCTGTAGTGATATTATGTGAATAACAACACATATATCAAATAGGTTGTGGTGTAGATAAAAATAGAAAATATGTGTAATACATCTGGCTTGACCCATAATAAATATTTAATATTTCTCCTACCCTTTTCTCTCTCTTTGCTTCCATTCAAATTACAACAGATAAAAGATACAGAATAATACATGTATTAGCCAGTTGATAAGAACTACCTGCTCAGCTCTCTAACTCCAACTAGTTGTATCCTTAGAAAAGAAATTATCTTATCTGACCAACAGATGCCTATGATAAATGTAGGCTTGGATAAGATGATATCTGATTTCCCTTCCACCTATAATAATAAAAAACGGAGTCTTTGAGATTGGTCCTTAGGGTTTTATTCCACCTGAGATTTCATTATTCTGCTCAACTGATTTTTCTTAATATTAAACAAAATCAAATAATTTAAACAAATTTTCACATTAACAAGGCAGCAAAGTAGCAGTACCAAACAGACCTCCTCTTAATTTCCTACTAAAATACCCATGAGAATATACAAGATAAGAAAACTGGCACCTGCCTTAGAAACTAAAGATATGTGACAAAGATATGTCAAAGTTCAGAGGGACTTTCCACTAACTGCATCATTAATGGACAGAGATTGAGAAATATATTCTTGGATGGCACAAACACTACCCTTTGAACCAGAACATCAAGAACAATCCCAAAGCAAGAGGAAGACTTTGACTCTCCCCAACTGCTTGCCCTTAACTTCAGGGCAAGGGATTGCACTGACGAGGAAAACAGGTGCCATCGCCCCCTGAGGTACAGCTATCATCTGAGCCGGCCAACAGCGTAACCTCTCTCTTTTCCCCATTAGTGGTTCCCTTTCTATATTCATTCAGAGATACAGAGGTGGGTGGATAACAGTGTAATGTTACCAAGGAGGGGTGGGAAGAAAAGGGGTACTGAGAACAGTGTATGGAAAAAATTAGGGGATGGAAGAGGAAATATTGTCTCTAAGTACTACAATTTTATAGGAATTGCATTTCTATCATAGTTTCTATCAGAAATTGCAACTTCTTCTAGCAGATATATGCTGTGCCTATGAGGCATCATATGTAGGACCTACCACCCACCTTGGCTAGATCAGGGAAGAAAAATCGACCAGTCCCTGAGCAGGCAGTGAGGGAGTCTAAGGCCACATCAGTTGGTAACCCAGTACTGGATCTATGAAAGTATTCTGCAACATTGGAGAACATAGAGAAAACTGAGGCCTGATCTTTAGCATAAATCTTGCTTCCTGCTTGAGAAACCTAGAGGATCATGAGAATAGCATGTGAGTTATGTATGTGCAGGAGATTAGAAAACTGGCCTCCAAGAGAAAATGTATACGTGACATGTAGCAATAATAATTATAGTAAAGTTTCTCTAGATCCCAAAGGTCTCTTGAAGCTAGAGGCAGAGGTTGTGCTCAAGGTCTGCAGTTTTGCAAAAGCAAAAGTAAAGACATTCTATTTGACCTTCTCCATGTCCTCCCTAATCAGTGCTCGTGTTGGGAAAGCAGCTTTTGTCTACTTCTTCCCATTTTATGATGATAAATACGGACCCAAGGTTTACTCGGGAGGGCTCCTACCAGAGTTCTGTCCCTGCAACACAGACTTTGCATCAAGCTTCTTCATTCCTCGCACCAAGATCGCCTCTTCTCATGACCCCCAACCCCTTCAGGAGAATGGGATATTTATACTAAAAACTTAAGAGAGAGCTTATTTCTTTAAATTATCACTACAGTAACAAACAGAACAATTCTTTATTTCTAAAACAGTTACTTCAATGCTTTTACTAGCTAAATATTCTTAGGCCATTTCCTGGTTGATTCTGCTCACTTGGAATGTTTTGATCATAACTTTTGCACAAATTCTCCAAGATACGGATTAACTAGTGTAACTATATCACCCGTAAAGGTTTCTGTCAACTGGCATATAGCAGGTGTAATCTGTCATGTCTATGATTGAATGTATTCTTAATTTGAAAGTAAACACCAAATGGAAATCCCTGTTGTGTTCAATAATGCATTAGACACAGTGCAGACAGTTGCCAGAGGATTTGGTTCTGCCTTCTCTATAATAAGTCATGTTGAAAGAATGACTACAATATTCTAACATGTTATATTATTGCCATCAAACATGTGCTGGAAAGGCCTGAAGTCTGGATATTTTTGTTACAAAATAACAACCTGAATAAATGAAAGGCAATTCAGAACTTGCCCAATTTTTATTTTACCACTGGGGTAGCAGATAGCTATATTTTAGGTCCATGTCTCCTCCTAAATTTAGATAAATGTATAATGTTTCAGGAATATGCTAATGATTGAGTGGTTTCTCTTTTTTTTATACTTTTGACGTTTCCCTGTGGGATGTAGAGGTGGCAGCAGCAGCGGCAGTCTGAGCTAATGTCAGTCAAGCACACACATACCATGTGTCGCCCACTGTGCTCGGTATTTTACTTACATTATCTCATCCGAGCTTAAGGATCATTCTGGGAAATAGGCATGTAATTATCTCCATTCCACAAATAAGGAATGCAAATATGAGACATCTGGAGATGTTCTTCCAGAAAGGAAATCTGTAAGAGTGAAAAAGTATTGATCCACAGAAATCTGTGGTAAATTAAATGTTATGTATAACCAGTAGAGTTTCTACCTTAATTTGAGTTTCTACCTTAATTACCCATATTGATCCACAGAAATCTTTGGTAAATTAAATGTTATGTATAACCAGTAGAGTTTCTACCTTAATTTGATAAATTCCACAGGAATTTATCATGTACCCAATATGGTAATTTTCTAGGCAATTAGAGATGTAACAATGAACAAAACAAATGATACCATAAGGTGGCTTACTTTCTCCAGGTTATAAATAAACAAATGAGTAGGTGATATTGTCTATGAAGAAAAAAACAAAGCATGGTAAGGGATTTGACAGTTGTGGGAAATGACCAAGGATAATGAAGGTGCGATGGTGGTGGCTATGGATGGTCCTTCTGAGGAGTCAGCTCATCAGTAGAGGACTCAGGAAGCAAAGGTATGAGACATGGGGAGATCTCCACAAAAGGGTTCCAGATGGATTAAACTGCAGTTGCAAGGACCATGGTGTGAAAACAGAGTTGGTACGTTTGAGGAATAGAAAGAGGGAAGTGAGGCTGGGTTAAAATCAATAAGGGTAAGATTGGAGAAAATTTAGAAAGTTAGTTATGTGCCAACCTTTGTCAGGCCTTTGAGTCATGGTAAAGGTTTTGGATCCTATTCAAAAGCAGGTGAGACGACCAGCTCTCTGCTTTTCCAAACCTCTGCTCTCCTTCTCTTTCCATGGGCCTTGTGAAAGGCCCTATTGCTGGGACAGGACAAGGAAAATCATCCATATGTTCATCTCTACTCCATTCTCCTTTCTTGCTCCTGGGGATGAAAATCTGGACAAGCAACTTCCAGATCCATCTGTTGAAGGTGGCAGAGCCTGCATCACCTGGAACCCTAATGACCATATGGGGAAAAGTCTGACCAGTAACCAGTTCACTCACCTAAAGCTGTTATGTGAGAAAAAATTAACTTTCATTTTGTTGAGCTATAACATACATATTACCATAACCTAGTCTACCATAGCACCCCCAATACCCACTCTCTCCTCTTTGTGCTGCTGTAATAGAATGCTTCATTTCCAGCTTAGCCCATGAGCATGTGGAATAACAGTTACATCCCTAACCCTCTCTTGCAATTAAGTGTGGTAACATACAAGTTTGGGCCCAAATGATGAGTAGAAGTGATAAGTATGTTTTCAAGATTGTGGCCTTATGGAAAGGAGCTTGGCCTCCCATTTTCCATATGCCCCTGGCCTGAAAGCAGAGGTGGTGATGTGAACAAAGTTGACAAAGTAGAGCATATGAGAACAATAAGATAGGTTTTCCTGAGCCCCTAACTTATCTCATTAAACCCACAGCTATTTGTGTGCATAGATTTCAACACTTGCCTATATGCTAAATAAACCAGATGTCATTGAGAGGTTTTGAGTAGGTGAGACATAATTAAACATAATCTGGCTTGTATTTTAAAACTCTGGCTGCTAGGTAGAGAATAAACTGCAGGGGCCAGAGTAGAATCAGAAAGACTGGTTAAGGTGCTATGGCAATAATCTGGGTAACAACAGATGATGGAGGAAGCTAAAGAGGAAAGAAGCGGTAGGATTCAGAGTAGTTTGGGGAGGTTATGCCCATGGTATGCAATATAGACATGAGGTGAGGTGGTTGTCAGAAGAAGAAGAGAGAATGACTCTTATCATTTCTGACTTGAACAATCAGGCACCGATTGGGAACATTCGGTGTTCTGGGGAAGGCAATCAAATCAAAAGTTCTTTCTTGATTTTTCATCCAAGTGAAGATGTCAAATGACTTTTGTGGTATTTAAGCATTCTCAGTTTGGAGTTTAGAAAAGATGTTGAGGTGAGACGTATACATTTGGAGATATCAAATTAGTACATTTATAACATAACTACTAGCATAATTTCAAAGGGTACTGATTACAGCAAGAATCCAGGTAAAATAGAGTAAATATCATGGTGGATTGGCTCAATATAACCTTGGCTATTTTCCTAATTAGAAACAAAATAGGACTTAATACTCACACCGTATGTTTGTTTATTTTTAATTGGCCTGAGGAACAATAATTAGTAACTACCTCTGAATCCTTCAAAAGATGACATAATACTTAGAGGTAGAACATGATTAGTGGCATAACACCCAACAGACCACAGTAAATTGTCTTTTATTTGTTTTTTAATCACATTAACTATAGAAGAATCCCTGTCCATGTTGCACTCTGTGTCTCCTAAAGGAGTGGGAAAGACTTCATCACTGGGATCTGTCCTTGGTGAAGAATAGGAGGAAATGGCATTTGCTACCTCCAAAAGCACAAAATAAAAGAGTTGTCTCCCACTGTTACCTCTCACTGCCTTTGTTCTCTGGACAATTGTTCTGGACAATTCTCTGGACAATTGTTGTCTGTTTTTCCTGTTTGATATTAGCCTTGCCACTAATGTCTGGGAAGGAAATGAATTGTGCTTTTCTGAGACACTTAGACTCATGTAAAGACTCCCTAGACAATGAGATTAACTATCTAGACTGAATGACTTGTCCCGGTTAATGTAGGTACAATTTACAAGGGTCTGCTCAATATTTTTAAAATGGTTAAAGATGAATAGCTGGAGCTTTCAATGGTGGATGACTAACATCAAAATAGACTATTAAATTGTAAGTGGTAAGGTCCTATCACGTTCTTGAGTGGCATAAACATGTCATATATTACTTCCAATTATTTTCTCTCTCACTTCCACATTCGATCCTGCCTTTATTACTTTTGCTACTTTATGTCACCTGAATCATTATGTCCCTGATTTAGTTTCCTGAAGATGTTGTGACAAGCTACCACAGACATAGTGGCTTAACCACCAGAAATGCATTTTCTCACAGTTTTTGAGGCCAAAAATCAAAACCCAGAGTGTCAACAGGGGTATGCTTCCTCCAAAGACTTTGGGTTTCTCTTTGGTTTCTGGTTCCATGGATCTGACTTGTCTGAATGTTTATGATTCATGGTGAAAGATGAGAACTGCATCTGGATTTTAAAAAAATTCTAGGTGAATCTAAAGATTGTTGTTCCCCATTCTTTCAAAATATTAATTTTTGAAAATGTCATTTTTATCTCTTACATCATCAATGCAGTGAAATACAATATCCTATCAACAATGGCAAGATGGTACAGGAGAATTTCTGGGCTTTGGAATCAGCCAAGCCTGAGTGTGAAATTTGGTTGTATCTTATACTATCACCTAAGTTCTCCAACTTTCTTATCTGTGGGATAGAGATCTTTACATTATAGTATATGTATATAGCATATACATATATATATAGTATATAGTATGTATCAATTACATTATAGTGTCATTGTGAAGATCAATGAGATAACATATTTCAAACCCCAACATATGCTCAGTCATCAACTAAATGGAAACTATTGTTAGCAAAAGGTCAGTTTGGCAGACCATGTGATTTCATAGAGCTATAATACATTTATCTACAATAACTCGTTAATCATATGTCATAATTCATATAATTTTAATATAGGAAAAGAAATAATCTTTATAACTTTGAAGACTATGGCAAGGTTCTACAAAATAGAGAATGGTAGAAAATATGACCTGTTTACCTACAATGGTGGTGATTTTTCAACTTACATATAGTTTCCAAACTCATAAATGAAAATCCCTAATATTTCATTGCTTGAGTGGCTGCCTCTAAACCTGTGTGGACTGAATTCTTTCTCCCCCAGATTCATACAATGAAGCCCTAATCTCCAGTATGACTATATAAGGAGATAGAGGTTTTAGAAAATAATTAAG
Organism: Perodicticus potto; assembly: GCA_963574655.1. Taxonomy (NCBI): domain Eukaryota; kingdom Metazoa; phylum Chordata; class Mammalia; order Primates; family Lorisidae; genus Perodicticus; species Perodicticus potto. Next base: position 10,114 of record CAUYRH010038406.1, on the reverse strand, counting down.
GTTAATGAGATCATAATTAGGGACCCTAACCTGGTAGGTGGTCTTATAAGAAGAGGAAGACAGAGGGATCACTATCTCTCTCTGCCACGTGAGGTCACAGTAAGAAGGCAGCTGTTGGCAAGCCAGGAAGAGAGTCCTCACCTGAAATCAAATGTAATGGAACCTAGATCTTTTATTTCCAGCCTCCAAAACTGTGAGAGATAAATTTCTGTCATCTCAACCACTCAGTCCGTGGTTATTTTGTTTTGGCAGCCCACATACAACCCTCCATTAGGCCTACACCCTTTTCTAGCACTATCCTAAAGAAATATATACTTAGAATTTTAATGAACATTTCCCTATTTTTCCCTATTTCTCACAGGTGGGATATAAAGATGGCTGGGGTTACACTGTAGGCAACCAAGTGTGTTTTAGAAATAAGTTCGTAAGAAGCCCAGCTCATCAAGCACAAACTTGATAATCATCATTACAGGTTTTTAAAATGGTATCAGACCCATCATTTCTCTTAAATCAGGGTAGATATTGTTCCTTGAGTAACTTTTTTTTTTCTTTTTTTTACTTTTTCTGTGAGTAAATTTCTTGACCACCTGGGTGAATTTATTGTTCATGCCTCTGCTCAAAAAGCTTAGACATTCACTACTGCTTCCGGAATAGTTGAAAGACTTACCAATTCATAATTACCAAAACCTCCAATGCCTTAGCTTCTCTGCCTCTTCATGGGAATGTTCAATCAGGTCAAAGTGGTACACTGGTGTGTCCCCCTGACCAGTCTTGTCCTTCCACCTACACACATTTTTGTATCTCGTTCCCTCTACCTCTGAACAACACTTGCTATCTCACTTCCTTCCTGCTCTGAGAAAGAAGGCTTTGCTGGCCACTCCAGGCAATAACTCAGTACAGGGAGCTTCGTATTGAGTCACCCTACTCCCAGCACCATCCACGGGGTAAATATTAATAAATATTGTTGATCTAAATATATTTCTCTATACAGAGAGAACTTGAACCTCTAAGTCACTTCTTATCTGTATCAGTCATTGGAAATGAATCAGGAACCTTTTTAGAACAGTCCATATATATTTTTGTGACCTTTTGTTTACATTTCCTATTGTTATTTCACTTTCTACCTTTTGTGTGAACTAAATTGGAAGCTTCTTGAGGACTCTCACTTGTGAGTGAGATTTGTAACCAAGATAAAGTCACAAGTTCCTTTTAGGTCTTCCCCACTTGCTAAGAATTACACTGTTGAGTAACTCACTTATCTCACAATAATTTCCATTGGTAAGTGGAAATCATAATACCTACCTCATAGGATTTATGTGTGAATTAAATGCTATATTGTGCTATACAATATCCAGCACAGCACATCCATATAGTAAATTCTCAACAGAGGGGAGCTTTATTCTTGCTATGTTCCACTGCTTCCAGCACCCTCAGAGGGTACATTTTTTTAAAGTTGCTGATTTAAATATATCACTCTTTATGAAGATAAAATGAGGGGAACATGACAGATTTAAATAATCTTGTAAGGCCTTTTCTAACTTGAGATGGCCTGATTCTATGAACTTTAAAATGTATCAAAACACATCACACAGAAGGCAACTCAGTGTTGAACAATAATGTTCTTTAGCTGCTGCGTTTCCCACATTTCTTTCATTGTTCAGAAAATGGCTTGATAAGCCCACTAAATAATTTGGAATTCTTCCAGGTCTTGTGAGCCCATTGTTTGCAATTTTCTAATTGGCATTTTATAGTCACATTGGACCCAAAGGAGAAAGCCTGAAAATTTATTGAAAGTGATGGAATTTTCCAGTTATGAAGCAGAATCTTAATAATTCAGAGACATCTCACTCTTACAAATGTCTCAGCAAAAGGTTCGAGTGAATGTAATTGCCTGTCAAAATTTTCCAATTATGGACTAGTTACGAGTCACCTTTTCTTGAAGACAGCTAAAGGCAGTTGTACACAGACTCTAAAGTTTAATTTGGATGATCTTTACCAAAAAGTGAAGCTCAGAAGAATCTGTGCTCTTGATTTAAATTTGAATAATATACTCTTTTGGGTTCTCCTCTCTCTATATTGATTCTATGCCCAAGGGGGTCACTACCTTTTGGAACACAGACACGGCGTTGTGTTTGAGTTGGTAGCCGGGGGAGACAGAAGGGAAAAGGGATTGCAGGAACATCCCTGTCTCTTCCAAATATAAACTCTCCTGGTTTTGACTCAGCCTGAAGTTTCTACTTTTGGAATCAAATTTATGGAAATATTAGTTTTATACACTGCTTTAAAAAAAAAAAAACTATGTATACACATATACAGAGGGGTTCAATGCAAAATTTAAAAAACATGGCGATATTAAAAGGCCCACAAAGTAGTCCTGAAAGTAAAACTTTAAAATCCTATTTGAAAATTCTGTCTGGCACAGCACAATGTAAAAACCAAAAATGTTTTATGATGAAAACATTACAAATCAAAAACATGTACCTGTGTTTTGATATGCTCATGATTTTGTTCTTAGGAGCAAAAATCTGCCTTTGGAAAATCTCTCCATTGTTCCTCTTTCACTCCCATACCCAGCTAGCCCATGGGGTAAGAATGATTAAGAAAAAAAAATGTCACATATAATCACTATGAATATGGTACCATTATGATGTCCTTAGCATGTAGCAGCACTCAATAAACAATATCTGCTTCTCTTATAATGGAAAAGTCATTCCAGGTAGGAAAACAGACTTTTTGAATGAATTAGTTAAGGTAAGACTGCTCGCTATAAAAACAAACAAATAACAACAAACAAAAGCAATCTTCATAATGGAGCACAATAGAAGCTTATTCCTCACTAACGTGAAGTCCAAACCCTGCTTGAGTGGTGGGGGGTGGGAGGTAGAGTGTGGGAGTGGAGGAAGTCTCCATCCCACACTGTCACCCAGGGCCCTAAGCTGGGAGTCTCCACCTGCTTTCTCCTGTGTCGTCCAAGAACTTCCTGTTTCTCAACTTCCACCTGGCAGATGGGGAGCAAGAAAATACAGAAGGCGCCACCACTTCTTAACTATCTTGGCCCAGAATGACACGCATGAGCATGATAGGTGGACACTCAATTTTAAAAATAAAAATATATGTATTTAAAAAATTAAAAAATTGTTAAATACAGCAAATAAATACAAAGCAAAATGACACATATCACTTCAGCTCAAGTTCCACTGGCAAGAACTACTCACATGTTCCTACCTGGATGCACGGAAGGGCAGGCCTGGCAAATGTGGGTCCTGACTGGCAGGGTGTTGCAGTAACAACCCTACACTATAGAAAGGAAGTTAGCTACCTTTGCTACAGCAAAACACAAGGGAAGAGAGATGAAACACAGGCAAAGAACAGTGGGCAGACTTGCCTGGCTAGAATATGAATTGGAGCTTCACAGCAAATGAGAATACTTAGACAAAGGCAGACAGCCAGATGGTCAGAGACCCATCATGAATTTTATTTTCATTTAACAGACAGCTGTGAGTCAGACCTTGAAGATGTATTTGATAAACAATGATGTTTAAAGCAGATACTGTAGCTTCAGGAAAAAAAAAGTTTATGTCATTACAAAATGAAACTGGATTTTATCCAGGCATGCCTTCCTTCTACGGAAACTCATAACCCCCAGAAGAATGATTGCACCGCTCTTCTCACAGAATGTCCGCATCCCTCCCAAGTACCCCTTTCAGTTAACGTGCTTTCCCAGTTGCTCCTACGGCTTGCAGAAGCTGCTGCTGTGTTTGTTCACTTGCTGTTCTGCTTTAATCGCTGCCTCTGCTGTGTTTGTTTCTCCTTTCTTTGGGCCCAGACTATTTCTTTCTGAAACCCTTCAGCATCCAATTAGTGTTAGGATTCGTTTCAGAGAAACTCAAGGGAACTGCTTCTGGGTGATTTTTCAGCCCTTGCATTTGGTGCAGTTAAAACATCGGTTCTTTCTCTAGACTTGGATGATGTTGTGCAATACATGAAACTAATCTTAGCTATTCAAAATTCAAGTTCTGGCATTTCAATACCTTTATTAAAATGTTGAAATAGAATTTTCCTTTCAACACATCAATATGGAATGGAAGACTTGTTACTTTCCTATGTGCTAATTTCCTACATCTTCCACGCCATCTTTCATTAGCCAGAGAAACATCTTTCACCTCTTGGCCCAGATGACAAACATGAGCATGAGGTGTGAGCATTGAAATAAAAGTCTTTGATTTTGTAATATAGATCAAAGGGAAAAGGAAATGCTGTACAGAAATTCACATTTGCAATCAACTTTTTCATGTTTACATTTACTCAATAATACAATGTATTCCTATACAATCTGTTTTGGTTCACTTTCCATCAATTTCAGAAATGGTAGTTTGCGCATTGCGAGAAATCACTGCTATTAGTGTGCCATCTAGTGGCTCATGCTGTGATATTTTCCCTTCTTTGGTGAGGTAGACGAGCCTTTAAATGACATACCGAAAGGCCCAGTAAGATTCACAATGGCCATATGTTGAGTTACACAAAAATTTATAGAAGAGCATGTGTAAATTCCTACTTTGCCAACATAATTAATAAATGAAGCTATCAGAACAATTAAATGTATTTGTTGACTTATCATATCGTGATATATAAACCATGTATGCATTAACAATATATAAGAACCAGAATACAGTAATATGCATTTGACCCTAAACTTAAATTAGATTTACTTTTACTCTTGCTATTCTGATGGTACCAGGATCCTATAAGTGTATACTTTGAATATCAATTCTCATTGTAAACTATATAAAAATGTTTTTGGGCTTTCTGGCTACTTAGATTTAAAATTAGAAGTGATTCTGCATCTATAAAGGTTCAAACCTGCAGTGTCCAATGTGAGTGGCGGCACACCCATTTTTTAATTAATAATTTGTAGAATTATGACCATATCCACATGATCTTATATATCTGCCCTATTTCTAGTAAGTATTAAATAAAGGTTGAGAGATCATGACAATGATTTTATCTTTTAGTATAAAATATCCTTCAGATACTTCTTTCTTTTCTCTTTTTTTTTTTTTTTCTTAGAGACACGGTCTTACTTTGTCACACTCCGTAGAGTGCCATGGCGTCACAGCTCACAGCAACCTCCAACTCTTGGGCTTAGGCGATTCTCTTGCCTCAGCCTCCCAAATACCTGGGACCACAGGTGCCCACCACAAGACCGGGCTACAGATGCTTTGTTTTCTAAACATCTCAAAGTGAAAGAGGAGATTTCTATAATTGTCATGGAATTTTTCATAGGCAAGTTATGAGGGAATAACTTTTTCATTATAGAAGATAAAAGGCCAAAAAAGCAAAATAATATTCTCAAAAACTACAGATAGGATGGAAAGAAGTCTAAAAATTAGTTATTGCATGTTTGCCCTGGGAAGCACCAGTCATTATTATCTCATCGTTATAAAACATACATTATACTTTTTACTAGTAAGAAGATAAGAGTATTCCTTGATAACAGCCATTATCACAAACACAATCATGTCAGGATAATTTTCTTTAAGGCAGACAAAGGAAACAAACACAATAATCACTTCATTATTAAGTTCTTAACATGTGTTAGGTAATTTACAAACTTTTCTCATTTAATCCTCATGACAACCTGACACACTACCATTTTACAAATGAAGAACCAAGGTTGAGTTGTTAGATAACTTATTTAAAGTTATGTCACACTGCCAGTAAAGGGTCACTTCTGGTTAAAATCTAAGTTTGTCTGATTCTGGAGCCCTCACTTATAAATGTGACCAAAGGTACTTCGTAATTATTTCGTAAAAATGTCCATTGTTAACCTATTTCTCTTCAAAGCCCAGCCCAGAGCACAGCACTTGTACCTTCTCCTTTTTGTCATCATCAAATCAACAAGAAAGCAAAACGTAAGTGGTAGTGACCCTGAACTAGTACATTATCTAGTTGTATGGTGTCTGACCTGTCATTGCTGCAAATCATTTAGATAACATGACCCTCAAAAGTCAAGGTAGACAAATTCTTTGTCGGAGTTTTTAAATGATGCCAATTTCACCACAGAAGAGTGTATTTACTCCTGACTTTCTCCAAATGACCAGCATTAGGCTCTTTATTCGGAAATTTTTATTATAATGTACCTTAGCTAATACCATTATCTTTGCTCAACAATCTCGTAAGCCTAAAGGCCAGACCTGTGATTTTACCCTAAGTCAGGGACCTTCTCAATCTATTTTAAAAGTTGCAAACAGACCACTGTGTTCTATGAAGACCAAAGTATAAAGGTTGAAATTTCAAGAATAAATTTTAATGCTATGATCATATACATTTAGCAAAACTGATTCATATTTATTGCATACTTTTCTGAGCTGCATGCTAACTAGATACAGTGCTAAGCAACCTGCGTAAAGGGTTATATGTGACTCATAGTTCTTCCATGCAGCTAAACCGAGAAACAGGAAAGCTTATTGGAGTTTGTTGAAAGCTTTCTGAAGATTCCTGGGCATGGCGAGAGACCCCATTTGTTGGCCTTCCCATACCCAACCCCTCCTTACTTTCCCCAGCCAATGAAGCCTCCGTTTGTTGAGGTGGCTGCTAAAATCTCTCCCCTTTGGGAGAGGAGGTCTCCATCCCAAGGTCAGGGATGAATCATGGGTGATCTAAACCTGCCTTAGTAATTTTGTTCAACTTCATCTTGGAGTGACCACATGAAATGTTTTGGCCAATGAGATGGAAATGGAAGTTTTGGAGGATCCAGGGAAAACTTTTGTCTTCCTGACTATCCATCTTCCTGATGGATAAATTTGCAGAACACAGCTTTTGCCCTTCTCTGCTCTTGTGCTTGGAATAAAAGCATGGTCCCTGGAAGCATAGAAGACATTTGTGACTATGAGATGACAAGCATCTCATGGACAAAAGTCAGTTTTCTAAGGATGATAGGGCAGGATAGTAAATTTCTGATAACTTTGTAGAATTCCTTGAATACCTAATATCCCAGGGCTGTTTACCTTTGGACTTCTGGTGATATGCCATAAAGCTGTATTTATTTAAGCTGCCACTTTACAGATTTCTGTTACTTGCAGCCTTGTATATTAGGTTGAACCATATGGTATTGCCATTTTTGTAGGACAAAAATAGTTGGAGATAGTTTTATGACTCAACCAATTTTATAATTTGATGCTGAATTTAAGACCATTTCACTTCTCCAGAAGTCAAAAGCTTTCCTTTCTCTCTTTCCTGCCACCTGACACCACTCAAAATAGATATTTTTTAAAAAAATATTTCTGACATTTTTTTATCAATGATGTGCTAGAAAATCAGTTTGCTGGAAGAGGGGAAGCTTGATTTATCAATTTCCAGGTATAAACCAGTGTTTTTCAATCATTTTTATCTCACAACCCTTGAACCTATAGTCAGACTTCCATGGCACACCCAAATTATTTGGATCAAAATAAAATGTAAAAAGAATATACTTACTGTGCTTTGAACTTCTTTCGAAAATAATTAATGATCTTTAAAAATTTTCGTGGCACACTTAAGATCCTCTCACAGTACACCAGTTGAAAATCACTGATATAAATATTACCACTATGGCCCATTTTAAGCTATCAACTTGGCGCGCTAAATAGGAAACTTAATAATCCTCTCTTGGGAGTGGGTGATACAGCCAGCTCCACCATACCACTGCCTACACACTGGCTGTAGCCCTCAGTCATAGTATATGATGGGCTGAGCCAATGTTAGAAGGTGATTTATTAATCCTGTTGTTATTTCTCTTTGTAAGGTTGAGACAAAGATAGGAGAAAAAAGATACAATTGGTACTTGGGGAAATTGATGTTAGGGATGTATATCTTTGCCCTTTGATTCATTTAGAACTTATTTTAAGAAGACCAAAGAAAATATGTAAGAGTAGCAACAAGCAAAACCTAAAGTAATACTTACTGAACATGAATTTTTACCAACTAGCTCTTCTATTGCCCAACTTTCATTAGTTGTCTCTAAAAGAATGCACAAGAATAGCTAGGTGCCTGTGGCTCAACGGGCTAAGGCACCAGCCATGTACACGTGAGGTGGCAGGTTCGAATCCAGCTTGGGCCCGCCAAACAACAATGATGGCTGCAACCAAAAAATGGCCGGGCATTGTGGTGAGCACCTGTAGTCCCAGCTACGTGGGAGGCAGAGGCAGGAGACTCGTTTGAGTCCAGGAATTGGAAGTTGCTGTGAGCTGTGATGCCACAGCACTCTATCCAGGTTGACAGCTTGAGGCTCTGTCTCAAAAAAAAAAAAAAAAAAAAAGTATAAGAAAGAAAACCAGGACATCCTTCATTAGTTATTTACTTTTTGAAAAATCAGTATTTCATTACCATTAAAGACAATGAAGCATTTGATTACCTATAAAAGTGACTTTTATAAAACACCTTCACACACCCCACACACACACCCTTCATTTCTTCTAGCTGTTAAAGGCCAAAAATCTAGCTTTATTGACATTTGTCATTAGTTTTAAGTAACTCATCTAAGAAATGATTGAAATTCTTCTCAGTTTAAATTCAGGTGCTAGAATGACCCAGCCATACTTAACATGAAGTCTCCGCATTACTTGTCATCTCCATCTTTTATCATCTTCTTTAGCAATTTTAGTATCTGCAAATACGGTGGAATAGAACGTACTAATAGTTACCCTGAGAGGTGTGCGTGTTTTGTTTTGTTGTTTGGAATGGAGTTGATTTATACCTTCCATCAATATGGGCTATCCTGACAACTCAACAATAGGGCAGATTCAAGCCTTCAATGATCCTATCCCAACCAATCAATGCCTTGTCAAGCCAGCTAACTATGAACCAATCTAGATCTCTTCTTTCACTCAAGCTCTAAGTCTAATCAGTCAATAGCAATGATACTAAGTGCCAAGTAAAATTTGCTGTGTGTCTAAGTTGTGTCTAAATTTGCTATTTGCTAAGTTACTACTCCCATTTTGGAGATGAGGAAATGGGAGCAAAAGTTAAGCAATTTGCCCAAAGTCATGGCAAAGTGGCAGATCGTGCAAAATGTGAACCCAGGTAGCCTGTCTCTAGAGCTCACCATCTTCACTGCCACATTCTGCTGTGCTGACAGAGTTATAGTAGATTCTCCTGATAAATTACTTCTCAAATACAATCTACCTTTTCTTCACTATGCCTCCTGAATGATCACTAGTTAGGTTCATCATCAGATTTTGGCTAGATTCACTATGATAACCTCCTAATTGAACTTGCTTTCTCTGGTCTTTTCCCCACTCTCTGATGCTTACTTTGTTTAGCTAACAGGGTGCTTCTGTCAGGCTGCAATCTGATTGCTCTCCTCCCTGTAGCTTTAAGAATAAAGCTGACACTTCATCTCACACTCTCTTTTTTTATTTGTTTGTTTGTTTGTTTGTTTGTTTTGAGACAGAGTCTCACACGGTCACCCTGGGTAGAGTGCCCTGGTTTCATAGCTCATAGCAACCTCAAACTCTTAGGCTCCAGCATTCCTCTCGCCTCAGCCCCTCAAGTAGCTGGGACTACAGGCACCTGCCACAACACCCCACTATTTTTTGGAAACAGAGTCTTGCTCTTGCTCACGCTACTCTTGAACTCCTGAGCTTCAGCAATCTACCCGCCTCGGCCTCCCAGAGTGCTGGGATTACAGGCGTGAGCCACCTCATCCTGCCCAAAACTTCATCTCTTAATAGTCTTGGCTCTAGGTGTTGTGGACCCCACCTTCCTCTACCTACAACCCCCTGCACATTCTGACAGTGCAGCCGTCCTATAGCACCTGAAGTTTCTCAAATGATCATGCTTCCCTCAGCAACTCTTTGGCTTTGGGCATACCTTGCTTACTTCCTGCAATGTGCTGACCCCCTTTCCTTTTGTGAGACTAATTTCTACCAGTCCCTCAAAACGCTTGTCAAAGATCTCTGTCTTCCACCATCTATCACAGTGTCCTGGCAGAGTCTTTTTTTTTTTTTTTTTTGAGACAGAGCCTCAAGCTGTCACCTTGGATAGAGTGCTGTGGCATCACAGCTCACAGCAACCTCCAATCCCTGGGCTCAAGCGAGTCTCTTGCCTCCGCCTCCCAAGTAGCTGGGACTACAGG
>CAUYRH010038405.1:0-16049 GCA_963574655.1 Perodicticus potto | reverse complement strand
GGCAGAAAAGAAGAGAGAGAAAGCAGAACGTTCACTGGTGGAATTATGGGACTCTATAAGCGTTCAAACATACGAGTTACAGGTATCCCAGAAAGGGAAGAAGAAAGCCCCAGGGGAATGGAAGCCATACTAGAGAGTATTACAAATGAAAATTTCCCAAATATCACCAAAGATTCTGCTTTCTCTTCTTTTCTGCCTCTTTAACTATCTGAGTTATCTTGAGAGCTTTGTCCTCTATCTCTGAGATTCTTTCCTCTGCATGGTCTAATCTGTTGTTGATACTTTCTACTATATCTTTAAGTTCCCTAATTGACTGCTTCATTTCCCTCATCTCTGCCATATCCTTTTTATATTCTTCTCTTAATTGATTCTGGTTTTGGATTTCTTTTTCCGCTTTATCAGCATTTTCCTTCATTTCTTCCTTCATTTCCGTGATTGTTTTCATCATCTGTATTCTAAATTCCCTTTCTGACATTTCTAACATTTCCTCATAGGTGGAATCCTCTACAGTATCTACCTCACAGCCCCTGGGGGGGTTGCTCTGGACTGGTTTTTCATGGTGCCAGGAGTTTTCTGCTGGTTCTACCTCATGATTTCTTTTATCTATTTCCTTGTCCTAATTTTCCTTTCACTTCATCCTGCTCTTTAAGTTGCCGTGCTTCTGGGCTAGGGTTTCGATGAGTCCTTATGGTACAGGACCAGAGGATGAGAAGATTGAAGAGGAAGAAGGGAAAAAAGAAAAGGAGAAAAAAAAAAGAAAAAAAAAAAAGAAAGAAAAGAAAATAAAAAGGAGTAAGGAAAAGGAGTGAATAGAAGCAACTATTGACCAAAAGTAGAAAGGTACAGAAAGAGGGGGACGGAAGCAATATAGGTGTACAGTAGGGTACTTTGACCCAACCTTAAGAGCCCCCAACCTCTGGGGGTGACTGGTTAGGTGTTTAGGTTAGCATCTCTTTGCCAGCCTGTTTAGACACAGTACCCCACCTCCACCAAGTAGAGAGGGAAGACAAAAATGCAATAAATCAAATGAAAACAAGCAAACCAAAAACTTTACAGGATAAGATTGGGGGGAAAAAACAATTACTATGGGTAGGAACACTAGCAAAAATTGAAGTCTAATTGTTGAAAAAGGCAACAATGAAAAATTATATTTAAACTAGAAAAATGAAGCAATAAGAAAAAAGAAAAGAAAAATCTTTAAGGAAAATGTTGAAATTAAAAATAAAACAACAATAATGAAAACAAACAAACAAACAACAACAACAACAACAACCCCACAAAACAAACCAAAACCAAGAAACAAAGCAGTATATATATCTTGCTGATATTGTCTGGGCAAGAGGTGATCTTCTGGGGTATGATATGTTAATTGCAATGTTGATACGGGTGAACAGAATGGAGACCGGAGGCCTCTAATGATTTCCCAAACACTGCAGGGTGGAGAGCTTAAATCCTCCTCAGCCTGTTTAGAAGGCACTTTAACTTGCTAACTTGGGCTAAGCAGAAGCTTCCCCAGGAAAGCACTTGTGGCTGGGATCACTCCTTAAGTGGCTATCCACTTACCCAGTGTGCCCAAACAGGTCTCACCCAATGCCCCTGAGGGCTAAGGCTGCAAGGCATCTGAGTCCCTGCCTTTAGGCTGCTCAGTCACTAGATTACTCGCTCCCACCTGATGCTTGTTCTGCAACCCTGAGGGTGGAGCTTGCCGGGGCAGTTCTCCTATGATGGCTCCACACAGCGCACCACCAAACACTGGTAGCTTCGTCTGGCTCGGTGGCTCAGTCTGGAGCCCCAGACAACACTCAAAGACTCCCACACTCTTGCCCCAGTTCTCCCAAGGCAGTTCAACTGAGTACCAAGTCCAAAAGAAACCCAAACAGCTCAAAGGTAAGGCCTTTCCAGTTTGTAGTCTCTCTGCTGCTGTAGCCAAAGCTGCCGGCAGGATTAGACCGAAGGAACACATGCAACCACTTGCCAGATCTCCACTGCTTTTGCCTTCCTCAGGGGTCCAGAAGTCTCATGCTGTCTCTCTGTGTCCCCAAAGGGATGTTTCTGGGCAGATCTCACCAGCCAGAGATGCCTGAATTCTTCTCTCCCCAGTCTCACTGTGCCCAGTTGCAAGGAAGCTGTTACTCGGCCGCCATCTTGGCTCCTCCCATTGATCGAAAACAATTCATTTTTATTGGTTTTAAGCATTTTGACTATAATATAGATTGGCACAATTGTCTTCATTTATCTTCTGTTTGATCATTATTTAGTGTTTTGGAACTGTTATTTATAGTTTCAACAAAATTTGGGAAGTTTTCAGCCATTATTTGTTCAATATTTTGTTCAATATTTTCATTATTTGTTCATTATTTTTTTCCATATTTTGAAAAACCTCCTCTTCAGGTTTTTCTGAATGATAGATACATTAGGTTATATGAGGTAGTCCCAGAGATCCTTTACACTATATTCATTTTTAAAAAACTTTTTATTTTGGAATATAGTCACTGGAATTTGCAAAGATAGTACAGAGAAGTCCCATGTACCCTTCACTTAGTTTCTCAAGTAATTATTATATCTTAGGTAACTAAAACATAATATGAAACAAAGTACAGTGTATGTGTACAGTTTATGTCATTTTATCACATGCGTTGATATGTAGAACAGCCACTGTAACTAAGGTACAAACATATTCCATCAACACAGGAATCTCCTTTGTGCTAAGCCTTCGTAGTCACACTCAACCCTCCTTCCTTACCATATGAAAAGTGGAGTTACTCAATATATAACAACGTTGGATTACACTTTTTCATTGTACACAATAACTTTGGGATCCATAAATATTGTTTTGTGTATCAATAGTTTACTACTTTTTTATTTCTTAGTAATGTTACATTTTATGGATGTACAACAGTGTGTTTAATCATTCACATACTGAAGTACATGTGGATTGTTTGCAGCATTTGGCTAATATGAAAAAAAACTGCTATGAGTATTTAGTATAGATTTTTATGTTACTATTTGTTTTATTTCTGTTGGATAAATATTCAGAATTGTGATTGTTGGGTGCTTTATTAAAATCCAATGTACTGATTTTACATAGGGATACTTAAGAATGAACTGTGATTCTCTGGGGTATTTTTAGACATTTTTTCTGTGTTTCATTTTAGATAGTTTCTGTTGCTATGTCTTCAGAGTCAGTAATATTTTTTTCTGTAATATCTAATATACCATTAGTTATATTGGGTGTATTTTGCATTTAAATATTTTAATTTTATATCTAGAAACCTGATTTGTAATGTTTTCATGTCTTTCATATTTCTACTTAAGTTTTTTTAACATTTGGAACATAGTTATAATAACTGTTTTATTGTTCTTCTCCATTATTTCTAACATCTTTGGTAGTTTGGGGCCCATTTTATTAGACTGATTCTTCTCTTCGTTATGAATCATATTTTTCTTTTTTTGCATTTTTCTTTTTTTAAAACTGGGTGACAAATCTAATTTTATCTTGTCTGGTGCTCAACATTTTTGCATTGTTATAAGTGTTTTGAGCTTGTTCGTGAATAAGGTTAAATTTCTTGGAATCTTCAATCTTTTTGAGTCTTGCTTTTTTAAAATTCTAGTATGGCAAACTTTACTCAATTGCATTTAAGCAACATTAAACAAAGACTATACTGAAAGATTATGATTATAAGTAAATTTAAAATAAATCAGTTCAATAATTTTCCAGTGATTTATAACATTGACACTGAGAAGGATTTTCTCCTTCCACTTTTTTATGTACACCATGGAGTACTACTCAGCCATACAAAATTGCAATCTAATACCTTTTGTAATTGCCTGGATGGAACTGGAGACTCTTCTTCTAAGTGAAGTATTGCAAGAATGGAAAAAAAAATACCACATTTGCTCAATACTAAATTTTAATTAGTCAATTAACTCTTATGTGCACATATGAAAGTAAAACTAAGGTAGAGTAAATTCAAACCTAATGGGTGCAGTGCAAAATACTCAGGGTAAAAGATACACTTATAACATTGACTGAAAATGTACAAATGAAAATAACAGAACCAAATGTGTCCACCTTTGGAATATTCTGGAAGAAATAAAGTCTTGCTTTTTAACATTTGTTAGGTGGGACCAAAGCCAAGTTTAATTTATCAATAATTATTCTTCACTATAAATACAAGACCATTACAAATTCTCTATTCTGTTTCTCAAGAATAATGTTATTTTCCAGTATGGATAGTGGGAACAAGTGCCATTACTAGGCATGTATGCTGGTTGTATTTTCTAATTCTCTCAGGTGGTTCTTTTCCTGGATACAGGCTGTTTCTTCACATACACACACCAATGACTATTGTTCTGAATACTCAAGAGAAATCCACAACATATCCTATGTTGTCTCTCTATGAAGCTCTATCCTTTTCAATACTGTCTTTTTTGAGACAGAGTCTCACTATGTCTCTTTAAGATAGAGTGCTGTAGCATCACAGCTTACAGCTACCTCAAGTTCTTGGGCTTAAGCAATTCTCTTGCCTCAGCCTCCCAACTAGCTGGGACTACAGGTGCCCACCACAATGCATGTTATTTTTTGTTTCTGTTGTATCATTGTTGTTTAACAGGCCTAGCTGGGTTCAAATTCACCAGACCCAGTATACGTGGCTGGCACCCTAACCACTGAGCTAAGAGGCACCAAGCCTCCGATACTTTTTTCATTAAACTTTATCTACTTTGGACTCCCATATTGTCTCTTAGCTTTGTTTCTTCAAGTCAATGCGCACCTATCCTGTGCTATGGTCTTTTAACTTTCACAATGCAGTAAACTGAGGCAGTGGGTGGGTTTGCATATTTTTCTTACCATCTCTTAGAGATAACTTGTCCTTCCTTGCCTGATTTCCTTTGAATCAAAAGTTTTCCCTCCTTCAGGCAAATTGGCACATTCCCATAGACCCCAATACTCGGGAGGCTGAGGTGGGAAGGTCACCTAAGCCCAGGATTTTAGGGCTAGCCAAGGTAATGCAGCAAGACCCTGTTTCTATGGAAATGTAAATAAGTGAATAATAAAATTGTTAAAGAGAAAAAGCTTTTATTTATCATATATATGCCTATATATGTATATTTGTGTATACACACATACATACTTTTTTTCACTGTTTTTGTGTTTTTGTTATTTCCAATGGAGGGTATATCCCATCTACTTAGAAATAGCTTTGGTCCCTTCAGCCCCTCAGTTGGACCAGATACTTTGCATATCGGATTGGCAGAAACAAGTTTGCTTACTTTGACACAAGGCTATTAAGGCAATAATTTGTTATATTCAACTTTTTTCCAATAGCACTATTGGATTTTTTTTTTATAGCCTAAACTCCATTATTATTATTATTATTTTTTTTTTTTTTTGAGACAGAGCCTCAAGCTGTTGCCCTGGATAGGGTGCCGTGGCATCACAGCTCACAGCAACCTCCAATTCCTGGGCTCAAGCGAGTCTCCTGCCTCTGCCTCCCAAGTAGCTGGGACTACAGGCGCCCCCCACAGCACCCGGCCATTTTTGGGTTGCAGCTGTCATTGTTGTTTGGTGGTCCCAGGCTGGATTCGAACCTGCCAGCTCAGGTGTACGTGGCTGGCGCCTTAGCCGCTTGAGCCACAGGCGCCGAGCCCCTAAACTCCATTATTACTCTGCTGTGTGTCTTGTCTATTTACACTGAGAAAATCGCTACAAGATACTTTTATTTCTTCTTCCAGTCTGGCTTAGATCCTGTATAGAAAGTTCAGTATAATGTTAAAAGATTCCTGTACAATTTCCACTCATTTATATCTTGTTGTAAAATAAAAATGGATACTAATAAATAAAATGCAGCAAGTTAATACATTGCAACTTTTACTAGTTCTATATTATGCAATGTTATTTATCAAGTATAAAACTCTTTTACACAGAGAGATTAGCTGGTGGATTCAGTTGACCTTTCTATTGAAAAATTTTATTGACTTAAACTGTTTCCTTGTCTCACAATCAAGATTCTTAAAATTTTTAGAGAGAAAATTATGTCAAATGTGGGACTGTAGAGTGACATATAACATTGACTGAATGAGTGGAAATTTATCATTAGTGAGATTTGATAGTAGTTTGTTCTCAAGGAAGGGAATACTGGTTTTATATTGGCTAGAATTTATGAATATGTAATTTCAACTCTAGTTATTCTTGCCTATGAAAAATACCATAATGTTAAGTGTCTTCCAGTCTACATGTTTCCACTTAAACCCTTTCTTGTCCTTATAATGTATCTGCTGAATAATTTGGAATATGTAGAATTTTCCATTTTGATGCAGTTCTACATGCCATTCCTTCTCTATATTCCCTACAAATTTGTAGCTGAACCAAACTAGACCCTTTTGATAAGATTATAGCTGCATTCTTTTACTATAATATATAGTTGTCTCTGTTTTTGTGATGTTTGAGGCTGTTGAAGCTCAAT
This sequence comes from Perodicticus potto, assembly GCA_963574655.1. Taxonomy (NCBI): domain Eukaryota; kingdom Metazoa; phylum Chordata; class Mammalia; order Primates; family Lorisidae; genus Perodicticus; species Perodicticus potto. The sequence goes on along the minus strand of CAUYRH010038405.1, from coordinate 9,585 downwards.
CCCTACATTAAGTCATTGGCATCACAAATTTCTAACCATATAATTTGTTTATTGCATTGAATATTTTTATGTAAATGTTTTCTTAATCTGCAATCTAGTTATACAGGGGTATAGTTCATATATAAAATTCCAGAAAAATTCTGGATTATTTACTAGTTTCAAGATAGTTGTTTATGATTTTCTGAAGATGAATAATTAGTTTTCTGGTTTTTAAAAGTAGTCATGAACTCTTGAATCTTCTTTTATCTACATGAGAATCCATTCTTCTTCTCTTAAAAGTAGCTGTACTTTTACCAACACTGCTTGAGCAGATAGCCATTAAATTCTATATTTTTAATTTAATCTTCATTTGTATTATTTTTACAAGTAACTATATTGTTCTGTATGTTTTTTTGTTTGTTTGTTTTTAAGAGACAGGGTCTCACTCTGTCACCTAGGCTGGAGTCAGTGGCATGATCATAGCTTATTGTAATATCAAACTCCTGGCCTCCTGCCTCAGTTTCTCAAAGTGTTGGGATTACAGGTGTGAGGCACTGTGCCTGGACATTGTTATATTTGTTTAATAGTCACCACCCATTTAACATCATTGTCTTCCTAGATATTTTAGTTGTATGAAGATTTTTCTCTAGTAGATCATGAAAGTGGATATCATAGAAACAATATATTGAATTTTTGCATGTTGATAAGTCTTTTACCCTTTATATTATACTGGCAGGTCAATTTCTTGGATGTAAAATACCAGGCTTATATTTTATATATATAATATATTTCTTTATTTTCTTCTGGCTCAAAATGTTATTGGAAAATTTATTATATATTTTTTCTTTATAAGTTACTTAATTTTTGCCTAGATCAGGGTTTTTAAACGTCAGCCCTATTCACATTTTGAGATAGATAATTTTGTGTGTGTGTGTGTATGTGTAAGAGGGTTGTCCTGTGCATTGCAAGATTTTTTGCAGTATTTTGTGGTCTCTGCTCATTAGACAAAAGTAGTATACCAGTTGTGACAACCAAAAATATTTCCAGACATTGCTAAATGTCCCCTGGGGGCAAAATTGACACTAATAACTGCAATGGTCTAGATGTCCACAGAAATTTTAAATTTTTATTTTTAAAATACTTTGATAATTCTACTAGAATTATTCTTGAGGTTGATCAGTTTGGGTTTATGTTTTCAGTTACATGATGTTATTTAATTATACAATTTGGAATTGTATTCATTTCAGAAAAGTTTTCTTGAATTAGACTTTTAAAGATTTACTATTTTCCTTTGCTTTGCTTCTTAATGGATTTCTATTATCACATGTTTCTTCTTTAACTATTTTTATTTTTATTTTTTTATGAACACAGTTATCCCAAATGATCTTATTATTCCCATCATTTGATCTTCAGAATTATAAAGATCTGACTGACTTTGGTCCTGATACTTATGCCTTAAGCTTTGGACATAGGTGACTCAATGCATTGTTATGATCTATGTCACATGCCACTAGATTTCCCTAGCATGCATGTCCAACCCACTTCCAACTGCCTCTTCATGTTGGTTCATAGCTTCAGCCAGCTACTTCTCAAAATCCTTATTCTGGTTAACCATATGTGTAAGATTCCATCTTTTTGCTGGTTTGTGGAAATGTGCCAATTCAGATCTCTAACTATATTTGACAAATGGCAGGTACAAAGAAATCAATTTCTCAAAATGTTTCAGTTACATCAAACAAAACAGAAAACGCTCATTCTAGGTTTCTTTTTGACCATAGCAGCTATGCGGCTTTAGCTATTTTTAATTTATATTGGTAAATCTTAAATTATTTTTATCTATTTTCACTTCTTTTTACTTAAAAAATTTCCTAATATTTGCCTTCTATTTTTTTAAAGTGTATTATGTTGTATTTATACAATATTGTGTTTCTGCTAATTTATTTATTTATTTATTTGCAGATAGTACATGTTCTATTTGTAATCACCTGTAACATGCAAATGTATCTTCATGCTGTCTTCTTATTAAACTCTTATTATGAAATTATTCTTTTATTTCTAATCTTCCATTTAATTTCACAGATTTTTGAAATCCGGCATAATAGTGGTTTACTTTTTTCTATGCCCTGTGTCATGTTCTCAATGCCATTTTCTTCCTTTAGAAAAAGAAGGTTAAAGTTGTGATTTGTTTTATGAGTTTCATAATCTATAGCAGCTTTTTTCAACCTTTTTAAATCTCATGGAACACTTGAACATATAGTTAAACTTTCATGGAAAACACAAATTATGTTGATTAAAAAAACAGTAAAAAATGAATATACTTATCATGCTATGAACTTCTTTCAAAAATAATTTAATTAATGATCTTTGGAAATTTCCACCGCATACCTAAGAGCCTCTCATGCTACTCCAGTGTGCCATAGCACTCCAGTTGAAAATCACTGTTCTACAGGGACATTATTCCCCTCGTGTCTGTCTCGCTCTTTCTCTCCCTCTTTGTTTTTTTGTCAGTTTCACAATGCTAACTAGGATAGGGTGTCATGGTATCAGACAAGCTCACAGCAACCTCAAATCCCTGGGTTCAAGCAATCCTCCTGTCTTAGTTTCCCAACTAACTGAGACTACAGGTACCTGCCCAAATGCCTAGTTTTTTATTTTTTTAAGTAAAGATGGTGTCTTGCTCTTCTTCAGACCAGTTTTGAACTCCTGACCTTAAGAGATCCTCCCTTCTTTGCCTCCCAGAGTGCTAGGATTACAGGTGTGAACCACCACATCCAGTCTCCTTTGTCTAATAGTGACATTTAATTAAACTTTTTATAGTAACTTTCATGTAAAAATCTGTTTTCCTGAACATTTCAAGGAAAGATTATTTCTATGTACCCTTTACAACTTCATAGAACTCTTCTTCTCTTGTTTTTTGTAATGTTCAAAAGTTTGTTGGCTTTCTTTATAATATTTTCTAACTCTGTATCCCTATGTCAGTTTTATCTGAAACTTTAATTTCCTTGTTTTAATTTTTTTCCTTCTACCATAAATTGCTTCCATTCCCATTAATGTAACCTTGATGTGGAGACCTGTATCAGAAAGTGCCCCTGGTATTTTAGCTAAAAAAAATTATGGGGTCTTCAATTCTCCACCCTTTCAGACCCGACCATGAATCCCTCACTTGCTACTGAATTGTGGAAAATCGCTTCCTCTTTCAGCTGCTGTTCTTATTCTGACACATTGTGAATTAACACCTGTGAGTCATTTTGTTATTTTCTTGTTTTACATCTGTGAAATGCCTTGATGTTTATCTGTGCTTTCTCACTTACCAATAGTGATATCATTCAGGTTTTGCAGCTGTTGGTGAATTATCCTTTCCTACTGTTATTTTGGGTTCAGTTATATTGTCACCTATTTAATGGTAATTATTGTAGAGGGGTTTTGAATTTGCTAGTCTGTTTATTATGATGGAATTTAGCAAGATACAAGAAAACATGATCCTATTGTGTTGCCATCATTCCAGGATCCTCTCGTGGAGCTGGTTTTTGTAATATTCTTTATTTTGTCTTAAAATATTATGACATTTTTATTTATTCATCCATCAAATAAATATTTTGCCCTCTTCTTGTAAAATCTTTTGATGTGGATGGCGCTGCCATCTTCCTAGTTACCAACACAAAATATCATAGTCATCCTATATTACTTTCTCTACTATATACCACTACCACTATTATACTACTATAAATTTGAAAAATAATCTTCAAATATTATTGTTTTTCATAACATTTCCTCTTTCTCATGGAAGGAGTCTTTTGTTCATTTTCCTATCCTTAGTTCCTAAAATATTATTTAGATGACAATGTCTAAATTCCTTTTTTAGCAAAAATAAGATCCTTCATGATTTGGCCTCTCCTTAAATCTTTGGCTTCATTTAGTAGATTCTAAAGGGGAGAGATAGGAACACTCCATAATATTTTTTGCATGTTTAATATGTACCAGGTAGTGTACATTCTCTTTAACATAATCTCAGATTGTCATTAAGAGCTCCATTTTATGCATGAGGCATTTGAAACTGGCATAATTTCAGTGTTGTTCAATTTACATAGATAGTAATTGTCAAAGCTGTAATTTATATACTTTCTTTTTTCTCAAAATTATTCTGATTTTAACATTTTCAAACATGTGCTATTTCATTTATCTGAAAGGTGTTCACTACCTCATCTTTGGGTACAACATTTATCCGTATTTTAACCCTCATTTTAGGTTTGCCTTTCCCTTTGCCACTTATCCGTTTTCCTAGTTTGAATGAGGGACTTTTCCTTTGTTCTTCAACACCCTGGACATACTCTTTTCTCAAAAAATAATATTCCTTAAATTAATTGATAATTTATTTTTATGACTTACTCACAAAATGAGAAATCAGCTAAATCTAATTCATGGATTATTTTTGTACAGCCAAGAGACCAAGAATAGTTTTTACATTATTTAATGTTTATAAAAACAAATACAAATTTTTGAACAAAGACCGTATGTGGCTCACAAACTCTAAAATATTTACCATCTAACCCTTTACAGAAAAAATTGCTGATACCTACACTAGATTATAAATTTAATGAGAAAGGGAAATATGTCTGCTTTATCTTTCTATGTTCCATATCCAGTCCAGGTCCTGACAAATAATAGGCAGGAATAGTCCTTTTCCACAAAGAGCTCACAATATAGCAGGAGAAATGAAAAATAAAGTAGAAACCATCTTATTTAATGAATTTGAGTATAGTGATTGCTTTGTTAATAAAAGTTTTATAAAAGTAGAGTACAACTAAGAATTATACATATATATCTTAAATATTTTATTTTAAATTAAAATATGCATGTCCACTCATTTGCCAATTTTTGCTGTAGGGCCAAGCACATCTAATTGTGTGAGAACTCACTTCCTGCACGTCCATGGCATCTTTTGTATTAAAAAATATGCCATAATGCATTATGTAGGATTTCCAGATTTACTTCCTATAAATGAAGTGAGAAATTTTAAATACTTACAAAACAATCTAGGTATACAATCTTTTTAGAATTTTACTATTTCCCACAAGTTTTTTATTGGTATTTCACTCAGTTCTAATTAAACAGCAACTTATTTTTACCTTGCTTTTATTGATTTTTTTTTTGCAAACATTTCAATTAATGTTTAAGTTGTAAATAGATGGAATTTATTGCATTTGAAAGATGGAGTGACCTGTTTCTCAAGGCGCTTTAGTCAATCCTATCTGGTAATGCTCTAAACATTTATGTATTAGATAGCCCTTAAGAGTTTTATTAAATCAGCTCGGCGCCTGTGGCTCAACGGGCTAAGGTGCCAGCCATGTACACCTGAGCTGGCGGGTCCAAATCCAGCCTGGACCCGCCAAACAACAATGATGGCTGCAACCAAAAAATGGCCAGGCATTGCGGCAGACGCCTGTAGTCCCAGCTACTTGGGAGGCGGAGGCAAGAGACTCGCTTGGGCCCAGGAATTGGAGGTTGCTGTGAGCTGTGATGCCACATCACTCTATCCCGGGTGACAGCTTGAGGCTCTGTCTCAAAAAAAAAAAAAAAAAAAAGAGTTTTATTAAATCACTCTGATTATAAATTAGGGCTTTCTTCAATAGAAGCCCCACCAAATACCTATTACATTTTGTAGATGAGACAACTAAAGTTTATAAATTGATAGTTTATGAAAATAACAAGACTTGAGTTAAGATTGCCTAATTATTCACTCACCAACTTCTTTAATTTCCCTTCACTTTAAAAGACTATAGGTCCTTTTTACGTGATGTAGCATTTATTGAACAGTGCATTTCTTTAACATCTTTATTGAGAGATTATTGACAAATAATAAATTACACATATTTAAAATACATGATCAATCACTGCAATCAAGACAATAAACATGCCTGAGAGGGGGCAAGATAGCTGACTACAGACATCATTTGTCAGAGATTCCCAGAGGGTGTCAAATAAAGAAGAGGAAAGAGGGGATAAAGATCAGGTGTAAGTCAAGCGACAAGTCCTAAGGACTACAGGGCACTTCATGAATGACAATCATAGAAAAAGATTAAAAAAAAAAAAAAAGATAAAGGTGGGTATAACGCCCAGAGAGGCTTAGAGACCAGTGAAGGAAAAAAGGGAATTTTCTTTCTCCTTCCCACACTTCTTTGATGATCAGTGGGCTATCAAGTTACTTGTAAGCCTTTCCAATCCTATGAACCCAAGCACTGTAGTGACCATGGAATTGTGGGGGTAATTTGCATAATGCCAGAACTTGGACATTCCTTGCATGGTTCCCCTTCAAGGAGATTGAAGTGAGAGGCCCAGGAGCTAACTATCTTCCATTCAGACACTTGTGATTCCCTGGATCTTGCCCACACATTGCAACTGGGAGAACAGAATGAGATGAGAATTTGGCAAGCAACTACCTCTCCCAAGCTAGTGCATCCTCTAGTCTGAGGTTTCCATAGAGAGCAGGACCCATGCCTTTCATTAGAGGACCTGCAGTGGATCTGTAGTGCTTGATCTGAGAGTTCTCTGCTTGCCAGCATTTCATAGAGATGCACATCAACGGCTCAGACACGCAGGCTGAGTTCTTGTGCCCCTGTACTATAGTTGGTTACTGAGGGACATGGGGGAGAGGTTTGAAGTTTGGACTAAAGAGACATACTGCATGACTTTAACTGGTAGGAGAATACTGTGTGGATCTGAGATGTGGTGATCTGTGGAAGCACCTATACCCCCACAAGAAAGCCATGGTGTTGGACTAGGGTGGGTGCTCCAGTACAGAAGATGCCAGCCAATGGCACCATAACAACCAAGTGTGGTGCCTTAAGGCATGCCCACTTGCAACCAGAAACCAAAGGGCAATGATAAAACAAGATAATTGGGACTGATTTCTGACAGCCAGACAAGGGATTGCAGCATATTCCCAAGGAATGGTCTTCTGGGTCTGGAGAGCCTTTCTTGACACTCCTCCCAGTGGCTATCCCTAGCATGGCAGTGGCACAACAATAGAGACATAGACATGTGGAAGAGAATAGAAAACCTAAGGATGAAACAAGCCTCTTATTGCCATCTGATCTTTGAAAAACTAAACAAAAGCATACAGTAGGGAAAAGAATCACTATTCAATAAATCGTGCTGGGAAAGGTGGTTAATCACATGTTAAAGACTAAAACTGGACCCACACCTTTCTCCCCATACTAAAATTGACTCAAGATAAATAAAATATTTAAAGCTAAGAAACAAAATAATAAAAATTCTAAATGAAAATGAAGGAAAAGCTGTTAATGATGTTGGTTTGGGGAAAGATTTTTTTGAAGAAGCTTTCAGTGGCAAATGCAACAACAAAAACTAAATAAATAAAAAGGACTTAATTAATCTAAAAAGTGTCTTCACAGCTAAGGATACAACAATTAAATCAAATAAACAACCTTTGGAATGGGAAAAGATATTTGTATGTTGCAAATCTGACAAATGTTTGATAACTAGCATCTACAGAGAACTCAAGTTAATCAACTGTAAATGAGCAAACAATCCCGTCTACTACTGGGCAAGAGGCATGAACAGAACCTACTCTGAAGAAGAAAGACAAATGGCCAAAACAAATATATGAGAAAATATTAATCCTTCCCAATCACCAGAGAAATGCACATCAAAACAACCCTGAGATGTCACCTCATCCAGGTGAGAATAACCCCTGTGTCAAAGTCCCAAGGATGTATATGCTGGCACAAATGTGGGGAGAAGGAAAAGCTCTTACACTGATAGTGGTATTTCAAACTAATACAGCATCTTTGGAAAGAAGTATGGAGAATCCTTAAAGCACTCCAAATAGACCTAAAATTTGATCTTGCAATCCCATTACTAGGTATCTATCTAGAAAGAAAAAAAAATTATATCATAAAGATATTTGTAATAGATTATTTATCACAGCTCAATGTATAACTTCTAAGATGTGGAAACAAACCAAGTTCTCATTAACCCATGAGTGAATAAGTAAACTGTGGGATATGTACACTATTTAATACTATTCAGCATAAAAAAAATGATGGAGACTTTGCATCTTTTGTATTAACCTGGACAGAGTTTGAGCTCATTGTCTTTATTAAAGTATCACAAGAATGGAAAAGCATGTGTTCCGCATACTTAATATTAATATGAAGCCAGTTGATGAACTAATACACATCCACACAGGAGAAAATTTTTATATAATTCAGGTTGTGGAAGTAGGGAGGGGGAAAAAGTGGGAGAAGAGGATTGGTGTGTACCCACCTAATGGGCAAAATGTAAGGGTATATGGAACACCTCTGGGTGCAGGACCCAACTACAACAGGGACCTTGCCTAACAAACACAAACATTGTAACCCAATCATTTGTACTCTTATATTAATCTGAAGTAGAAAAAAAAGAAAAAGAAGAAGGAGGAGGTCAATGAAAAGAAAATAAAAAAGTTAATAGAGAGCTAGACAACATAAGAAAATATAAAGTAGAACTCAATGAAATAAAGGTGAAATTTAGGAAATTTCAAAATACAAAATAAATCTTTAATAACAAATTAAACCAAGACATGAAAGAGTCTCTGAGCTTAAAGACCATGGTTTCAAAAAAACCCAGGAGGGGGCAAGATGGCCAACTTGAGCCAGCTTTCCACAGAGGCTCCCATCCAGAAGGTGAGATAAAGGACAGAAGGTACTCAAGAAAGCTGATGGTTAGGAGCTGAGCTAAGAGAGAAGATTGAGGAATGCACATCACACCTGCTCAGGCAGGCTGTGAACACAAGGAAACAAACTATAGGTACAAAACTCATCACCAAGCAGACGAGTCCCCTCCCTCAAAAGAGCGGCACGTGAGCAGAGTTCAGATCTCCTTTTATTTTGTCCCACAGGAGAGAGCTGCTAAAAACCAGAACTCCTTCTCCAGTGAGATCCCACCTGTGAGCCTAGGCATTCTCCTGCCTGGCATAACATTCAACAAATATTCTACTCACAATTCTGAACTCCCAGGCTACCCCTCCATCCTCACCGTGCAGTCTGAAAGCCTGTCCCCTGCAGAGTCCAGAGTGTTTGGCATTTCCTTGAGAGGTATGGGCATGGAGTGGCCTGCTACAAGTCTGTGCTAAAACAGCAGTGTGGGTGTAAAGTGGGGATTGTGGAGTGAGGGAGTCAAGCAGGAGAGGGAGGAACATGGCCTGAAGCAGAGTATAGTGGCTGCAGCATGGCTTACACTCCAGGTTGGATTTTTTTTATTTTTTTGAAATAGCTTGGGCTTAATTTATTATTTTCAAATCTTATTATAAATACAGCTAATTCTCAGTTACATTTTTTCCCTTCCTCTTTCTTTCTTTTTTTTTTTAAATACATGTATTTTATTATTCTTCATTACATTGTTACTCCCCCCCCCCACCCCTCCATGGTAAGACAGAATTCATTTATAGAAAAGAATACAGAAAACACCAAAGCTCCTGGTAGAGGGAGAGATTTCAAGTGGGGAGAGAGAAGCTCTCTCCGTTCCTCTCCCGGTCTTTCCTCATCTCCTCCTCTAGGCCTCTAGCCTCAGGATATATATAGGTGTATGGGTTCCTTGGCCAGGAAA
>CAUYRH010038402.1:0-42388 GCA_963574655.1 Perodicticus potto | reverse complement strand
AGTAGGGCTGAGTACATTGGATACTTTTTCTTCCATTCTTGAGATACTTTGCTAAGAAGAATATGTTCCAGCTCCATCCATGTAAACATGAAAGAGGTAAAGTCTCCATCTTTTTTTAAGACTGCATAATATTCCATGGTGTACATATACCATAATTTACTAATCCATTTGTGGGTCAGTGGGCACTTGGGCTTCTTCCATGACTTTTCAGTTATGAATTGGGCTGTAATAAATATTCTGGTGCAGATATCTTTGTTATAAAGTGATTTTTGGTCTTCTGGATATATACCTAGTAGAGGAATTGAAGGATCAAATGGCAAGTCTATTTTTAGATCCTTAAGTGTTCTCCAAATATCTTTCCAAAAGGAAAGTGGTTTGTATTCCCACCAGCAGTGCAGAAGCATTCCCTTTTCTCCACATCCACGCCAACATCTCTGGTTTTGTGATTTTATGATGTGGGCTAATCTTATGTGAGTTAGATGATATGTCAAAGTGGTTTTGAGTTACATTTCTCTGATTATTAAGGATGATGAGTATTTTTTCATGTATCTGTAGGCTGTGTGCCTGTCTTCTTCAGAGAAGTTTCTCTTCAAGTCTCTTGCCCACCCTGAAATGGGATCACTTGTTGCTAATATGTTTGAGTTCTCTGCAGATTCTGGTTATTAAACCTTTGTAAGAGACATAACCTGCAAATATCATCTCCCATTCTGAAGGCTGTCTGCTTGCTTTACTTACTGTGTTATTGGCTGTGCAGAGCTTTTTAGTTTTATCAGATCCCAGTAATGTATGTTTGGTGTTGCTTCAATTGCCCACAGGGTCTTCCTCATAAAATATTTTCCCAATATTCAGCATCCTTTCATGATCAGAACGCTGAAAAAAATTGGTGTAGAAGGGACATTTCTTAAACTGATAGAGGCCATCTACAGCAAACTCACAGCCAATATCATATTGAATGGAGTTAAATTGAAATCATTTCCATTCAGATCAGGAACCAGGCAAGGTTGCCCATTGTCTCCATTGCTCTTCATCATTGTAATGGAGGTCTTAGCCATTGCAATCAGGGAAGAAAAGGCGATCAAGGGTACCCCACATACGGTCAGAAGAGATCAAACTTTCACTCTTCACAGATGATATGATTGTATGTCTGGAAAACACCAGGGATTCTACTACAAAACTCTTAGAAGTGAGTCTTAGACACTACTCTTAGTAGTGTCTCAGGTTACAAAATCCAACACTCTTAAATCTGAAGACTTTATATATCTCTTTCACAGTGCCAAAGAGGATGAAATATTCGGGAGTTTACCTAACAAAGGACATAAAAGATCTCTATGAAGAGAACTACGAAACATAAAGAGAACTATGAAACTCTAAGAAAATAAATAGCTGAAGATGTTAACGACTGGAAAAACATACTATGTTCATGGCTGGGAAGAATCAACATTGTTAAAATGTCCATATTACCCAAAGCAGTTTACAATTTTAATACAATCCCTGTTAAAGCTCCACTGTCATACTTTAAAGACCTTGAAAAAATAATATTTCATTTTATATGGAATCAGAAAAAAACTTGTATAGCCAAAACAGTACTCAGAAATAAAAACAAAGCAGGAGGAATTATGCTACCAGACCTTAGATTATACTATAAATCGATAGCGATCAAAACTACATGGTACTGGCACAAAAACAGAGAGGCAGATGTATGGAACAGAATAGAGAACCAAGAGATGAACCCTGCTACTTACCGGTTTTTGATCTTTGATAAGCCAATTAAAAATATTCAGTAGGGAAAAAACTCCCTATTTAACAAATGGTGCTGGCTGAACTAGCTGATGACCTGCAGAAGACTGAAACTAGACCCACACCTTTCACCATTAACTAAGGTAGACTCTCACTGGATTAAAGATTTAAACTTAAGACATGAAACTATAAAAATACTAGAAGAAAGTACAGGGAAAACACTTGAAGAAATCACCCTGGGTGAATATTTTATGAGGAATTAATCTTTTAAATATAGAAAAAAGCTTATAGTATAAGGATATAAAGAAAAATATTTTTATTTTGTTCCATGTGTTTGTATTTTATGCTAAGTGTAATTACAGAGTCATAAACTTAAAAAAACATTAAAAGTTTATAAAATAAAAATTTTATAGTAAGCTAATGCTAATTTATTATTGAAGAAAGAAAAATATTTTTGTAGAGTAGCTAAGTGCACAGTGCTTATACAGCCTACAGTAGTGTCCAGCCATACCCTAGGCCTTTACACTCACTTTCCACTTGCTCACTGACTCACCCAGCGCAACTTGATCTTTCACATGGTATTTTTACTGTACCCTTTCTATATTCAGATAGATATGTTTATCTATCTGATACAGGTACAGAAACACCACTTCTTATAGTTGCCCACAGTATTCAGCACAGTAAAAGGCTGTGCACGCTTATAGCCCAATAAGCAATCGGCCACACCTCGTAATACAGGTGTGGAGCAGGCTGTACCATCTAGGTTTGTGTAAGTGTACTCTGTGATGTTCATATGATGACAACATTGCCTAATGACACATTTATCAGGACTACATCTCTGTCGTTAAGTGATGCATGTATCTGCTAGTTGATTCCAGCCTACTCAAGAAGAACTTTGGTAGCAGACTTGTTTTTACTATGTGAATAAAGCCACTGGACTTGATGAGGAAGATGGGGGGTATAACCACTATCAAGCCATTCCACAATATATAGCTAGATAAACAAAATGGTGATATCTTAACCTTCGATATTAGTTGTCCATACTATGCTTAATACATAAACTCTGATGCTCCCATGCGGAGTGTGTATGAGCTTTCAGCAGAGCATGGCATCTTCTCATCATTTTTGATTTTAGTTCAGTTTCAAGTGCATCCTAATCTGGAAAATTGACTGCCACTTTTAGTTTCTTTTTTAGTGGGCTGCTTTGCATAAAATTGGGTCAGCACACTTTGAGCACTTAGCCCTGGACCATGTTCAGATCAGAGCATGGCAGGGGGAATTCAGAAGGTCCTACACATCTTGAGTTCCTCTACCTCCCCGACACTTTCATGAGGTGGGGCCAATCTGCTGGGCTGTCATCCAACTAGAAAAAGATATCAGAGCCAACTGCTACCTGAGATTAAAAATATTAATAATAATAAGGATAAGAACCCTAAAGGAGTAACTTCAAAGAGCAGCTACCCATGATGTGATATGTTTTCTAAGCAAATGTGGAGGAAGGAATACAGGAACAGGAATGGGTCAGAAACCAAGGCTGACATCTGATTTGGCGCTGCTAGCCCATTCCAGGTCTTGGGAAACAAGAAGTTACATTCAGACTAGTTTCTGGAAAAGAAAGTGGATCTGTGTGTGGTTTAGGTGAAGTAGGAAGCCTCTGCCTGCCAGGGAAGTGGAGAGAACCATGTTGCTGTGGGGTCAATTGGTCTAAGTATGCAGTTGTGCTCATCCCAAGTGGGGAGCTAATACTGTAGAAAAACATGCATTATAAACCAGGTGACTTGGAAACTATAACTTTCCGTGAAAGGACAAGAACTCGTGAAGATGAGATGCACAGCTGATAAAGCAGGCCAAAGGGAATCGAGGCTCCTTCCAAATATCTGCAGGTTGAACCTTTGCTGTGTGCAAGGGGCTTCAGAATTGCACACATAGCCAAGAAATGACTAAATGGAAAGAAAAAAGAAAACATTTTAATGAGCACAATACAAAAATCCAATGCTTGTAGTCTCACAGGGAATATCAGGAAACCGTCCAGCAAAGACTTTCTGTAATATGCACTCAGTTAATTCAAGGATTCAACATGCAGATGGATTAACTGAACCTATAAAAGTTATCTTTTTCCCTCTAAACAGGAATGAAATTACCCTCTCTTTGTTTACCAATAAGAAAGGTAGTTTCTGTAACTTTGATAAGCCACTGTGAGATTTTCTAATTTCCATGAGTTAGAAGTTCTGATATGTGATCTACTTACTCAACTAATGGATAAAAATAAATGAAAGAGAACGTACTATATCATACAGTGACTTATAATTCAGGGAAAATGTAGTTTAAAACTGTGAAATATCACTGTTAGGCCATGCTTTGCCACTAAAAAGTTGTGTGACTTAGAATAAGTTAATATCTCTGAAACTCAATTTCTCCATTTATAAGGATAATAAGACTCTGTCCATCTGCCTTATATGGCTATTTTTGAGAATCAAATATAAATAATATAAAATTATTTAAAAATTATATGATATGCTTGCAAATTCAGACTAGAGTTATAATTCAAGGATAGCAAAGACCGGCTCACTATTGATTTATCATTATTAAAAGATCCACTTTTTAGAAATTTTAAAAAGTAGTAAAAGAATCTCTGTAATTTTTTCTTTACTACAAAAAAAAAATAATAATGCTTCCAAGACATTTCCTTTAACTCATATTCCACTTTTTGGATTACAAAAAGAAGTTAAATTTCAGTTGTGGGATGAACATTTTGTCTTTATCTGGAAGGGTGAATGTGAGTTTCCATTATCCGATCCCAATTTTGAGGGCATCATCTGAGCCACAAGTCATCATCATTCTCTACTTGGAAGGCAAAGGAATACACAGGATGAAAACTCAAGAGGTTGGCAAATGATAGAGATTCCTTATTTTCAAAACTATGGCTAGAATGATATTGGCAAATGACAACTGCATGTGTGTATATACTTATGTGTTTTTCTATTTTAGGATAAAAGTAAATAATACTGATACAAAAGCAGTAATTATTTTTTTAAATTTCCCAACATAGTTTGAGAAAAGCACAGCTGACTTTAGAGAAGGGGACACCAAAAAAAATTGAAAGGATTAAAAAGGAGGATACAGGGCAGCACCTGTGGCTCAATGAGTAGAGCACCAGCTCCATATACCGAGGGTGGTGGGTTCAAACCCGGCCCCGGCCAAACTGCAACAAAAAAATAGCTGGGTGTTGTGGTGGGTACCTGTAGTCCTAGCTACTGGGGAGGCTGAGGCAAGAGACTTGCCTAAGCCCAGGAGTTGGAGGTTGCTGTGTGCTGTGATGCCATGGCACTCTACCGAGGGCAATAAAGTGAGACTCTGTCTCTAAAAAAAAATAAATAAATAAAATAAAATAAGAAAGGAGAATACACACACACACACACACACACACACACACACACACACACACACACTTTGGCGTAGTTACTGGCATTGATGATGGTAGATTTTGTTGGTCTCCTTTTCAGCATTTCACTCCTTTCTTCCTTTCTAAAAGAGACCATAGTGGATGAAGAATGATTCACTTCTCCACAAAGGCATATGTTTCACATCACAAGTATGATGATCCTATTGACTTGCCAGAAATGGGTTTTGAATGAGCATGTGCCCCCAATTCTGGTTGACACTGATAAATGAAGAGAAGTCTTCTGGGAGGTCAGTGAACAAGATCTTTTCATTTATTTCATGATGCAGCTTCTTGTTCAGCTGGAAAGTACTGTGGCTGAAATAAGAAAGTCTTTTGGGTACCCTGGGAGGATCTCAGCAGAGGATGGCAGATCAGAAAAGTAAAAAGCCCTTTATAATAAAATTAAAGAGGTCTTCATGGCATTCTTTAGTGACTAAAGGGCTGATCTGGAGTGGACTCCCTCTGGATTTCTTTTTGTATGATCTATATATCCCTATAATTTAAATGACTTTGAGTTGAGGGTTTCTGCAGTTGGCAGCCAATGTTGTTCTGACTGAATCATTATCCATCTATGCCTAAAACTTGGTCCTGACACTGCCATGGCATTGAAATGAGTGAAACTTAAATGGACATGAGGGAAATGGGCTGAGCTGGTGCCACATAAAGAAACACCAACAAATCACAGCTGAATGAATTCCCAAATACATTAAATACATTCTTCGTCCTAGGCATCATGCTAAGTTCTTGAGTTAAAGACCCAATTCAGTTTCTGTCCTGAGGGAGCCCAAGACCTATTATCATCATAATTTCAAATATATGACATTGCATGCTCACAAGCAAAGAAGTGCACACATGCTGTTGAGTCATAACATTTTCCCAGAAAAGAACCTAAACTCGGTTGTGTCTCAAATTGCTTGTTTGCAATGATGTACTTGCTTGCACATACACTTTTCTCTATCTGTTTCAAGTAAACGTGAATGTTTTAGAGTATTATATCTAGGCTCAATAAAGACTTGCTAAATGGATTATTGTTTTCCATAAACCACCTGTTATGTACTAGGCAGGATGCCAGTGGCTTTAGGGGATATATTATAATAATTTAAAAAGATAATCCTTATCTTCGGAAGGTCTACAAGTTAAAGAGAAAAGATATATAAACAGATAGTTTTCATGAAATTCAATTTGTACCATTTCAAGGGCATAAATGTGAAACTCTATGGAGCAGAGGAGGAACCAATCACTTCTGGTTAGAGTTATCAGTTGAGACTCCACACAAGACATGGAATTTGAGCTGTACTTTGAAAAACATACAGGCTTTCAACTAGCAGCTGGAGTTCAACATAGGAGTGCTAGAGATGGAGAGAGCAGCATTACCTCAGGATGGCAGAAGAAACACACAGGGCATATTCATAGATGGGTCTGGTCAAAAGTTGAAATGACCCAGAACTGAGAGGGGATGGCTGAGATATTTGCATGACAGAAACCAGACTCCAAAATATCTTGACAAGCTGGAACGAGGTTGAATCTAACATGATGAAGTTGAATCAGGCTAAATGTGCCATATTGCATTTGATTATTAAAGAGAGAAACATCCCCAAATCACAGCTGCTTATGTAAAAAAAAAAAAAAAAGACTTGGTATTTTTGTTGAATGTAAGCTCTGTGTGAATCAACAGAATCATTGCCAACAAAGCTGAGACATGCCCAGGTTATATTTCTGTACAAAAATATAGGATGTCTTACCTTCCTGTTCAAAGTTATCATAATGTACTGTTTTAGTTTTCTGTTGCTGCCATAACAAAGTACCACAAACTTGGTGGTTTAAAACAACACACAATTATTTTCTTACAGTTCTGAAGGCCAAAAGGCCAGTACAGATCTCACTGCTCTGAAATCCAGGTGTTGGGCCTGCATTGATTTCTGGATAGTCTATAGGAAAATCCATGTCCTGTTAGTTCTTCTTGTTGATGGGATTCCATTCCTTTGGTTTAAAAGACCAAAGCCCCCATTTTCTTGCTGGCTGCAAGCTGTCATTCTCATCTTCTCTAGGCTACCACATTCCTTGGCTCAGGGTCCTCTTCCTTCAATTTCAAAGCCACATCATATCTCGCTGACCCATCTTCCATCATCACATCTCTATCTTTGCCACCAGGAAAAATCTTCCACTTTTGAGGACTCATGATCAGATTGTACCTGCCTAGATAATCTGGGAAAATCACTTCCTCTTGAGGACTGAAACCTTTACCCATCTCCAACGGTCTTTTGCCATATAAGGCAACATGTTTACAAATTCTAGACATTAGGGCATGGACAACTTTGACCATTATTCTGCCTGCTATTTACTGTCCTCTCATCTGAACTGTTATGCTTAGTACCAGGTGTCGCCCTTCCAGTTGGACATTGACAAACTAGGGCAATTCCTTATGAGAGTGACTACAGTGGTTAGAAAATTGAAACTTGTCATGTAAAGGTGTTTGAGAAAATTCACTTGATTTGGGAATAAGGGGAAGCATAATAGCTGCTTCAAATCATCTTAAGCCTGTCATATAGAATGTGGAATAGAATTGAGAGAAAACAAGACAAATTTTAGCTTCACGTAGGGAATGTGATTCCCTTGTCACCAAAAATGGACCAACAACCTTGCCTCTTGGTATTCAGGCCCTTCTGCAACTCTCACTTACACTGAACTTGAGCTATCCAATCACTGGCTTTGCCCAGTGGAATGCAGCAGACGTGACCATGCAGGATTTCCAAGTCCAGCCACTGGGAGCCTTGGCAGCTTCTATTTGCACACTTTTGCAATCTCTGAGCCATCATGTCAGAAGTCCAACTATCTTGGAGACCATGCAGAGAGACCATGTAGAAACATTTTGTGAAAGGGTCAGATGGAGAGGACCTAGAATATACAGAGAAGGAGAAAATCTTTAGTGTTCCAGTTGGGACTCCATAGAAGTCATGAGGGACCCTCAGCAAGGCAAACAGTGCTGTCCAGCTGAGCCTGACTCAAATTGCCAACCCACAGAATCAAGGACTAATAAATGGTGGTTTTGTTAAGCCACTGAATTTTAGGAGTGATTTGTTATGTACCAATACCTAACTGATACATCTGCTCAGTTAATCATATGTGTGTATTTATGATAAGTCCAAAGACATTCTGAGTTTCTTACTCTAGAAACCAGAGTTTATTTTTCTTTACTTTTGATTGCAAAAGAAAACCCACCACTGACTATCACAAATCTGTTCAGCTTTTGGCCAGTATTATACTTTATTTAATGTGTTATTTATAGACATATACCTATGTATATTTTATTTTCTTTCAGCCTCCCAAGTTGCTAGGACCACTGGTGCCTGGCTAAGTTTTCTACTGTTTTAGTAGTGATGGGGTCTCGCTCTTGCTCAGGCTGGTCTTGAACTCTTGAGCTCAAACGATCTTCCTGCCTTGGCCTCCCAGAATGCTAAGATTACAATATATTTCCTTTTCTTAACCTAGGATTTTCTTGATAACTCAAATGTGTGGAACACTTTTAGTCATAATTAATTTACCTTTAAAAAGTTAAAAATTTTCAAGTATATTTAAACTAGAATATAGGTCAGTAATTAAAAACAGATAGTTTAAAGAGTATGTTTAAAACAAGTGAAAATATACAAAATAGTGAAAGAGAAGCAGGGAAAACAGAAACTCCCAATCTTAGTCTGTTTTGTGCTGCTAAAACAGAGTATCTAATACTGAGTGATTTATAAAGAACAGAAATTTATTGCTCCCGGTCCTGGAGGCTGGGAAGTCCAACCTGTTCAATCTGGTAAGAGCCTTCTTCCTGTATCATGCCAAGGTTGAAATTGAAAGAGAGGGGAGAGAGACTGAGAGAGAGTGAGAGGAAGAGAGAGAGAAGTCGAACTTGCAGCCTCAAGCCCTTTTATAATGAACTTTCATCTGTTTATGAAGGTTGAGCCTTTATGAGTCAAATGACTCCTATTAAGCCCTACCTCCCAATGCTGTGTCACTGGGGATTAAGTTTCCAACACATGCTTTTGGTTGGACTCATTCAAATCATAGCACCCTTCCTTCCCAAGTTTTGATAAACACAGTAGCTTTGCAGAACACACAATGTTGGACTAGAAAGCAAGGATGACAGCATTTCCTCAGTGAGAATAGTAAACTGGGAATAAGCATCGATCATCAGTCTGAGCAAACACAGACCTATTGCATTTTAGGTTTTATTACTGTGCCAATTCAAATGAGCCAAAACCTGGTGTTTTCTTTAAAATACCGACAAGCATACCTCCTTTTATTGTGTTTTGCTTTATTGTACTTTACAAATACTGCTTGTTTCACAAATTGATTGTTGGTGGCACCACAACATTGAGCTAGGGTATTGGCACCATTTTTCCAACAGCATGTGCTCACTTTGTCTCAGTGTCACATTTTAGTAATTCTCATAATATCTCAAACTTTTTCATCTTATTATATCTGTTATGGTGATCTGTGATCAGTGATCTTTGGTGTTCTCATTATAATTGTTCTGGGGTGCTACAACCCGGCCATTATAAAATGGTGAACTTAATCAGTAAATGTGTGTGTTCTGATTTTTCTACCAACCAGCCATTGCCATATCTCTCTCCCTCTCCTAGGCCATCCCTATTCCCTGAGACACAACCCTATTGAAATTAGGCCAATTAATAACTTTAAAGTGGAAGGAAGTAACCCTGTAATGTTCAAGTGAAAGGAAAAGTTGCATGTTTCTCACTTTAACTAAAAACCTAGAAATGATTAAGCTTAGTGAGGAAGGCGTGTCAAAGGCTGAGCTAGGCTGAAAGGCAGGTCTCTTGTGGCAAGCAATTAGCCGAGCTGTGCATGCAAAGGAAAAATTCTTGAAGGAAGTTAAAAGTGGTACTCCAGGGTGGTGCCTGTGGCTCAAAGGAGTAGGGCACCAGCCCCATATAGCAGAGGTAGTGGGTTCAAACCTGGCCCTGGCCAAAACAAACAAACAAAAAAAAGTGGTACTCCAGTGACTATATCAACGATAAGAGAGTGAAACAGCCCTGTTGTTAATATAAAGTTTCAGTGGTCTGAACAGAAGATCAAACTAGCCACAATATTCCCTTAAGCCAAAGCCTAATGTAAAGCAAGGTCCTAACTCTCTTCAATTCTATCAAGGCTGAGAGAGGTGAGGAAACTGCAGAAGAAAAGTTTGATGCTAGCAGAGATTGATTTATGCATGAAGTTTATGAAAAGAATCCATCTTCATTAAAAAAAGTGCAAGATGAAGCAGCAAGTGCTCATGTAGAAGCTTCAGCAAATTATCAAGACTATCTGGCTCAGATCATTGATGAAAGTGGCTATACTAAACAACAGACGTATAGTGTAAACAAAAGAAGATTTATATTAGAATAAGATATCATGTAAAACTCCCATAGCTAGAGAGAAGAAGTCAATACGTGGCTTCTAGTCTTCAAAGGACAGGCTGAGTCTATTGTTAGGGGTTAATACAGTTGGTGAATTGAGGTTGAAACCAATGCTCATTTACCATATTTAGAATCTTAGGGTCTTTAGGGACTATACTGAATCTACTCTGCCTGTGCTGTGTAAATGGAATGAGGTCTTAATGACAGCACCTGTGTTTATAGCATAGTTCACTGAATATTTTAAGCCCTCTGTTGGAATCCTACTTCTCAGGAAAAAAGATTATTTTCAAAATATTACTGCTCATTGACAATGCACCTAGTTGCCCAAGAATCCTAGTGAAGAGGCGAGAGAAGATTAATGTTGTTTTCATGCCTGCTAACACAACATCCATTCTATAGCCCATGGATCAAGGAGCAATTTTGACTTTCACATCTTATTACAAAGAAATGTGACTTTCACATTTTGTGTGGCTAGATGGAGCCATAGATAGTGATTCCACTGCTAGTTTTGGTCAAAGTAAATATAAAACTTTGTGGAAAGGATTCAACATTCTAAATGCTATCAAGAACATTCATGATTCATGGCAGGAGGTAAAAATAGTAACATCAACAGGAGTTTGGAAGAACTTCATTCCAACCTTTGTGGATGACTTTGAGGAGTTCAAGACTTCAGTGGAGGAAGTAACTGCAGATGTGGTGGAAATAGTGAGATAACTCTAATTAGAAGTACATCTTGGATATGGGACTGAATTGTGCAATCTCATGATAAAACTTGGACAGATGAGGAGTTGCTTCTTTTTGTTAAGAAAAGAAAGTAGTTTCTTGAGCTGGAATCTACTCCTGATAAAAATGGTATGAATAGTGTTGAAATTACAACAAAGAATCTAGAATATTACATAAACTTGATTGGCAAAGCAGCAGCAGGGTTTGAGAAGGCTTTAATTTTGAAAGAAAGCTCTGCCATGGGTAAAATGCTATCGAACAGAATCACATGTTACAGAGAAACCTTTCATGAAAGGAAAAGTCATTTGACAAAGCCAACTTCAGTGTTGTCTTATTTTAAGAAATTGCCACGGCAACCCCAACCTTGGGCAGCCACCAATCTAGTCAGTTTGCAGCCATCAACTTCAAGGCAAGACCCTTCACCAGCAAGTGTCTTGAAGTAAAAATATTCCCTCCTTCAGCTTCTATTGGCTTATACCTTGAGATCTTAGGCAAAAGGATTAATAGCAGGGAGAGAAAATACCATTCACTTCCTGTGGGCCTATGTTGTTACACAACAAGCTGTATGGATTAGGGACACTGCCAATCGCCTCAGAATGGTTTGCTCTCCATTGATTATGGGCCCTCTCTTTTAGGCTCTTTAAACTGTAGCTTAGACCACTGCTACTTAATGTGTACAGAGTAGACTAGTAGCTCATCATCACTTGGGAGCTTGTTGGAAATGCAAAAGTTCAGGCCCCACCCCAGATCTACTAAATCATAATCCACAGGTGATCCCTATGTACCTTAACATTTGAGAAACACTAGCTTAGACCATGCTTCTCCAAGTCTTTTTCCTGCATTTTGTAGTGGGGTGCAGAACATGTTTCAAACTGGAATTCTAGACAA
This sequence comes from Perodicticus potto, assembly GCA_963574655.1. NCBI lineage: Eukaryota > Metazoa > Chordata > Mammalia > Primates > Lorisidae > Perodicticus > Perodicticus potto. The sequence goes on along the minus strand of CAUYRH010038402.1, from coordinate 30,196 downwards.
ACTCTCTTTCCATTACACTCCACTGCTAATCTATACATCATCTTGATTCAAGTGATGGTTCTGTTTTTACATTGATCACCAACTCATCTTCTTTGTAAACAGCAGGGGCAGCTGTGGGTCTACAGTGCAGCTCTGTACTAGGCAAGTGGGCTTACACACATTACTTATTTAACCTCTCCAAGCTTCATTTTTAGAACTGAAAAAAGCAATAGTAACTTGAAAAATGAGGCACTTAAATTTTGCCAGTCTTCCACCCTCAAGACAAAATTCCAATAAGGGGCTGTCATTATTTCATAATTTATACTGTCACTGGGTGAGGAGTCAATTACCAGCACATCTTACCCTTCTAATAAGGGTTACCATGGACACCAGCCCCTTGGTACCTTTTAGCTGTTTACCTTCATCTTCTAAGTGTATCAATAGGTGAATTACCACAGCATCAACTATGTCCTCAGCAACTGTTGAGCCCTAAAATTCACCAAACAAAGATTTTTAAAAACCTAATGGATTGTACCACAAAGGCTGGACCTCATTTCCCTCTTTCTCATTATTTTCTACTTTGGCTCTGCCTCCCTCATCACAAGGAAATTAGCATAAAATGCTGCCTCCTTTTACATAACTAGAGATTCTGAACCTTCAAAGCTTGATCCAGGAACCCATTTTTCTCTCCCACTAACTCTGGGTGGAAGGAGGAGTGAGGAATAACATAAATAGTGGACTTTTCTGAGATCACAACTCTGAGCATTTCTTTTCTTTCTTTCTTTTTTTTTTTTTTTTGAGACAGAGACTCAAGCTGTTACCCTGGATAGAGGAGTGCTGTGGCATCACAGCTCACAGCAACCTCCAATTCCTGGGCTCAAGCGAATCTCCTGCCTCCGCCTCCCAAGCAGCTGGGACCGGCTATTTTTTGGTTGCAGCCGTCATTGTTGTTTGGCGGGCCCAGGCTGGATTCGAACCCGCCAGCTCAGGTGTACGTGGCTGGCACCTTAGCCCACTGAGCCACAGGCGCCAAGCCAACTCTGAGCATTTCTGAACAAGAGGGAGGAAGGATAATATCCTGTTCTGCTTCCCAAGGGTTGAACTTCAGTCTCATCCTCTGTTCTGCATCCTTTGCCTTTATTAAGTTTTTAATTCACTGAGCATCTAAGACTTTACATTTATACTTAATCACCTCACCCATCCAACTCTCTAACAGAGGCTGAACATGGCCACTGATCCTGATTTACTGAAAGCAAATCGTTACAATTAAAGAGAAAAAATGTTCTTTTGTAGAGCAAATTTAAGAGAGACAGATGAGAAATACACATGTATACAGTTACCTGTGCTCAGTCACATGCAGACCACACACACCTATTTGCTAACAGGCAGCTTTCACTCTTATTGGGGGCATTTACTTCCACTGCCATGGCTCTCCTCTCTCTGCCTTCATAGCCTACTTCCTCCTCCCTTCCACTAACTCTTATAAGAGTTATTGTAGAAACTCCTGAGGAGTGGAAATAATACCAGAGATAATGAAATTTCTGGGATAATTCATTGAAGTTCAGGCCTCCTAAGATAATTTATTTGGGTTTCTCCAGTAAAGGAAAGTATCCTGACAAAGCATCCACTAAGCTTAGATTACTCTTGGGAAAAAAGTAGATAGCATTTTGAGCTGTTATTCTGTACTAATGGTTTTACATGTCACATCTCCTTTGATCACAACAACCTTAAGCTGTAGATACTCTAATCCTTATTTTATGAGTAAATCTGGGCTCAGGGTTTCAAATAATGCAGAAGAGATTCAAATCAAGGGTTTTGGTAATGAATAGCCTCAGGCTGTCTTCTGTGTATAGACACTGTCTCTAAAGCATGTCCAAACATGGCAGACTCTGATCCCCAAAGCGCACGCTCAGACTAGTCTTCAGGGACTCCTGATAGGGAACTTTGGAAAGTCGTTTCTTATTTCTTTGAGAAGACCCAAACTATGAAGGCTGTGTATCTATCCTTTTCAACTCATTTTGTGTTTTGAGCATGACTTTGGAGGGATATAATTTTTTCATTCATAATGGAACACAAAGGAGCTAAGTGTAGATCACCCAACTTGAAAATTTGTTCTTTTCTTTGGAGGTCAAAAGATGTAGCTTCTGTGTATCATTTAATAAAGAATCCAGGACCAGAACATAGGTCTCTACTATGGATGCTGAAATTTTTCCATTTGTCCAATATTCTAGCTTTATAGTGATAAAACAATGGAGATATTAATACAAGTTTTATCACTGAAGGAAAGATAGTAAAAACAATTGTAATCCATCATCCTTTGAATTAGTGGCAATGGACAAGAAGAATTTCTGAAATGGAACAGCAGAAAAGACGCTGTAAGGGAAGTAGCAGGAGAAAGAAAGGGTGGAAAAAAACAAAAACCCATGATGTATGAGAACAGGATTAAGAGTGAAAAGACCTGGATATGAGTCCTATAGGCCATGATATTGCTGAGTGGTCTGGAACAAGTTATTTTTCCTCCATTGAAAAGGAGGTAGAGAAGAGTGGACAGTTCCTGATGGCTAAAACCCTTTCTCTTCTAAAGCTTTGTTTTCCATAGACACAGAGCAAGAAGCAATAAAACCCTGGACAGACTCTTTCCCCAGAAGAGCCTTTTGGTATTTTGCTCATTAAATAGATTAGCTGTCCACTTTCAGGGATATCTCTCCAGTGAGGTAGGGATGGTTTTAGTTTTGATTCACTTTCTGAAGTGCATATCCAATTCCCCAGCAAGTTAAGCCAAGCACGTCTTCTCATGTGTTTTAGGAATCAAGGCATTTGGCTGAGACAGAGAGCAAATGCCTCTTATTAATGTGTGACAAATCCATATGGAGAAAAACACTGTTTCTTCTTTCCCATATGGCACAGCTGAGTAAGGCTGGGTTTTCTAGCCTTGAAATGGTTCCATGGACCAGGTGGGTGGTTGATTTCACAAGCTGGTGACAATCCAGTGTGTCTCTCCTGCAGAGATGGGAAGGGGTGAGAATTCTTCTATTCTAGCCCAGGGCTGTCAGCAAAGCTGTGACATGGATCTTTGGTCCTTCTGCCAGGAAGAAGGGAAAAGAACCTCTGTGAGGGAGAAGAATGGGAAATCTCAAAGCAACTTGGGTCATGGACCTAAACTTTTGTGGAACCCCAAGAAGTTTCTCCTAAGAAGGGATCAGCTTTTTCCCTGGAAAACCTGCAAGCCACTCCCTACCCTAATTTCCATGTAGTAATTGCAGTGAGGCGTCTGGGGGAAATGGAGGCAAGGGAGACAGTTCTCCATCTCACCTTTAAGTAATAGGTCCAAAGGTCTAAGGCCCATTGGCTTCCAATTTTGCCTTGGTTTTAGCTCTTTGAAAGATACGGTGGTTTAGCCATTTTCCCTCTAAGGCTTATGGTACACATGAAGAGAGGAGTGTACTAACTAAATATGAGAAAATGGCCAAAACAATAGCAGCAACAAAAAATCCAAGAATGGGAAATCCAAGGCATTTGGCTGAGACAGAGAGCAAATGCCTCTTATTAATGTGTGACAAATCCATATGGAGAAAAATACTGTTTCTTCTTTCTCAGGCAAAATTGGAAGCCAATGGGCCTCAGCCCTTTGGACCTATGATTTGAAGGTGAGATGGAGAACTGTCTCCCTTGCCTCCATTTCCCAAAATTTACTAGGTGTAGAATATAAATGTCTTAACACGATAACTAAGAAAATGCCGTGAAGGCTATGTTAACCAGTTTGATGAAAACATTTCAAATTGTTTATAAAACAAGCACATTGTACTCTATGATTGCATTAATGTACACATCTATAATTTAATAAAAAAAAAGAGTGATAAATTATTATGGAATGAAACATAAGTTATCTTCTCTGTCCTCCACTTTAAGTTGATATAAATTAGAGAGAGACTTGCCAGGCGCAGTGGCTCACACCTGTAATCCTAGCACTCTGGGAGGCTGAAGCGGGTAGATTGCCTGAGCTGACAAGTTCCAGAACAGCCTGAGCAAGGCAAGACCCCATCTCTAAAAACAGCTGGGTGCTGTGGTGGATGCCTGCAGTCCCAGCTACTCGAGAGGTTAAGGTAAGAGAATCACTTGAGACCAAGAGTTTGAGGTTACTGTGAGCTATTACACCATAGCACTCTACCTGGATGACAGGTGAAACTCTGCCTCAAAATAAATAAATAAATAAATTAATTAATTAAAGAGAAACAGTGACTTTTATTGTCTCTGCAACTTCCGATAACAAAAGTAAGCTCTTAGCTTTCATTAATTATCTTCTCAAATTAAGTTTTTGACTCTTCTCTTTTTTGCTGTGCTAGAAATAGGTAATTGCTTTAATAAACTTGTATTAACATATCTTATCTCATATGACCAGAATTAAGCAAATATGCATATTTTCTGTCAATGTGTAAATTGCCATCACACACAATTAAGCATAAATGTAAAAGGTTTGCTGTAAATGAAAAACAGTTAAATGATATAATGTTACATTTGGAAGAAAATGCTGAAGATCTTATAATTCAGAAAGTCAGAACCAGGTAAATTAGGAAAATGGGTTTGGAAACATACATGTATATGCCCACTTTGAGGGGGGGAGTGGAGAGAGTCTTGCTCTGTTGCCCTGGTGAGAGTGCAGCAGCATGATACTGCAACCTCAAACTCCTGGGGTCAAGCAGTCCTCCTAACTCAGCCTCCCACGTAGCTGTAACTACAGGTGTGAGCCACCATGCCCCGCTAATTTTTCCATTTTTGACAGAGACAGGGGTTTCACTCTTGCTCAGGCTGATCTCAAACTCCTGAGCTAGAGCAATTCTCCTGCCTCAGCCTCCCAGAGTGCTAGGATTTTACAGCACACATTTTAATTTCCTAGAAATGGTGAGGTACATATGAACTTGTAATGTGTTGGCAAGTACTCCCATATTAAACATTAGGGAGGACTTCTTAACTATGGGAATTATTTAATTGACTATCAATGGAAGCTGTGTTCTTTCTGGAATATATGTGTAGACTCTATACATTCTAAAAATCTATAATTTTAATCAAAAACGATTTAGTCCATTGGATGAACTCTCTTGTAAAATTTCTTTATCAAAAATTAGTCCATTGGTGCTTGACTGTTTTAGGAGATGGAAAGCTTCTTCCCAGACAGGCTCTAGTGTCACACAATTACAATCATTATATCAAACTAACATCTACAATACCCTCATTTGTGTCCCTCTGGAGCCACATAGGCTCCTTGATTTGTTCACATGACAAATCTTCAAATTTTTGAGAGCAGTTACATCCCTCATAATTATCTTGCTTTCAGATTAAGCATACCAAATTCTTTGAAACTATGCCTTGGAAGAAATGGTTGAATGAATAAGTGTAATAGTGATTGAACAAATTGGAAAGTATCACCACATTGGTGAGGGGATTTTAATTAACATTTATTAGTCACACACTATGTATCCACACTGAACTAACTTCTGAAGTTCTCTCTGTCAAACACCAACATCCAGATCTCCATATTCCAAAGGATTGTTCTTAGCCCAGAGTAGAACAAGTCTACCATTACTTACTTCTTTGCAGGATGAGGGTGGTGTAACTGAGGGAAAGAAGGCAGAACATATGAGTTAACTTCACAAGAGCCTTCTCAAACCTGTGACTACCAGCAACTCCAAGTCTATGAATGATCTCAAGACTCTTAGTTTGATGGCCACAAGAGGGCACTAGACTACTACATGGACCTAGCTATACTTAACACCCAAAGCAGCAAGTGAGGGTCAGTATTGGCATTAGAATGCCTGTGATGATAGCAGTTGGCCACATCAGTTGTATGCCCTCAATCTGTGTCTGACACACAGTATGTAATCATGGATGAGATACAAAGTTATTGGCTGTGAAACACATGTTCAGATGTCAAACTTGGATTATGAGAAATACAGTAGAATCCTCATGCAACTTGAAAAAAATGAAAAGGAATAATGCCTACCCTCAAAATTCTAAGAAAGAGTAAGGTGGTTCTTTAGGCTGTGAGTTCTGAAAATTAAATAAACAATATGGGGATAGTCAGAGAAACAACAGGAGTTAGGCAGATAGAGGCCTTCCACATCTCCTTCTGGAAAGCATGACATCTGATGAGGCTCAGATTGACCACAAGATTCTCTCCAGACTAGGAGATTTACATCAGGCATTACCCAAGGCATTCATTCTCTCTTCTCCTAAAGTGCTCTGTATTTCACCTGATTTCAGGAAAATGAGTCTCAGGCTAATGAACACACACTTAAAAGCCTTTCACAAATATAGATTGAGTCTACGCAATCACCACACTATTTGAAAAAGATAAAAATTCAGTCAGTTAAGGTATAGATTTGTCTGAGCAAAATCAACAAACTGATTATTTGAATCAACAAAGCCAATCAAGTTAATTCAGACAAATGCAAACCAACATAGGGAACAATAACCAGTCAGGAAGGTTTCTTGGGATCATGAAAGTTAAACTATAAACTGAAGGCCTGGGTTTTCACTTTTCATAATTCTCTATACAATACATTTAATATTATACAGAAAATAACTCCTTTGGTATTATAACTATGCATAGGATATACTTTTCCCTAAAGATAGAGTTCTGTCATGAAAGAAGCCCAAGTGCCCATCAAATTATGTTTATTAAAAAAAGAGAATATACTGTGCTTTGAACTGCTTTCAAAATGAACTTAATGATGTCTCAAAATTTTGGTGGCACACTGGTGTACCATAGCACACTGCTTGAAAGTAACTGCTCTAGACCTATCACCAAGAGGGTAAAGCAAGATTCAGAGAAATTGATTATTAAAAAAATGAAGGACCAAGGGAGTGGCGTGCCCACAACTCTCCATCACATCCGCAGTACAGCCAGCGAGTGACCCATCCCTGATCAGGATGCTCTCATCAGTCCTGGTTCCCAGTGCTCTTGTAAAACAGCTGAATCCCAATACTTTATGAACCTCCAACAGGGCTTCAACATCTGGTGTGGTCGGGGTAGACTACAGAAGACAAGGAACCAAAATGTTCTTACTCAAGCAATGTAAGAAGGCAAAGGCAGGTGTAAATGGCAACATCAAAAACTGAGAGTCTAAAATTCAAGAAGCCAGGCAGGAAGGCTGAAGGTTATTAAATTAAGAAGAATGAAGCTATTGAAGTTGGAGTATGGAGCCAGGAGTGGTGTGCTAATAAACACACACACACACACACACACACACACACACACACGCACGCGCACGCGCGCGCGAACTCATACAAACGCAAATGGCTTGTAAATGAAGAGAAGAGAGAATATTGTGGTGGCTTATACACGTGTGTTAGCAGGGCATCCTACCTGGCCTAAATTACTCTGACGACCTACCTTAAAAAGAAACACCATTGTTGAAGAAGCTACACCTAGTTTCTCGGTTTATATTACAAATTAATTAGTGGCTTTGGCTTCTTGGTTGGGATTTGATTTTATGTATAACATTCCATTATGTCTATGGATATTGTCATGAGGAGAAAACCAGTCTACTTTAGATGATCTTTCCTTTTTTAGTGTGATTTTTAAAAACTAATTTGGATATTACTCTTTGGCCTTTTAGTTAAGTATGTGATGGAAGGTAGTCTGTAAGCCACCTCAGCAAATGTGCACGTCAACGGTCAGCTCTACCAGAGAGTAGAGTTATTTTTCTTGCAATTCTGATCCTATCCTCTTTTTTCCTTTATACCTGCCAAAATAACAAATGTAAACACATTAATGCAAAGGTGAAATTAACAAAAATTTACACTATTAAATGTACATTACATTATTTATGTATGTATGTGTACAAATGTGTAACAATTTTATTTGTTTCATAATAAGATAAACTCCAGCAGAACTCCATCTCTAACAAATTTTTATTCATTTAGGAAGCAAATGGACAGTGTTTAGTTTTATTCCTGTTTATGAGCTAAGGTTTGGTAATAAATAATACATGATATTGCAATAGATATGTTGCATAAATTTTGTTAGCTTAATGCCACATGTCAGTACTTCCTCTAGGGACACTAATTTTATATAGTACGCATGTTAATTACGTGATGGTGATGATTGGAACAGGTACAATTATTAAAATCTTATTTTAATGGCAGGCCCTACGCAAAGTGTTTGATGATTATGTTGTTATTGGTCATTTAGTTCTCATAGTCTTTAGAGATAGATCATTTTATTACCATCTTTTTATAGATAAGAAGATTAAAGTCTTGCTCTGCCTCATTCAAGTTCACCATGCATATAGTAATAAACAATTTAAGACTATGTAGACATTTTGTAAAGTACTCCTTCACAACATGTTGGCATTTTTGCCGCAGATTGTGCAAGGTGTCGTAGCATTTTACATTTGAATACCATAGATGGTAAACAACCTATTATTTTTCTTCATTCATTATAGATACCATCCAAGAGTAACGCATCTGCTAATTCTCATTCAACCAGCCCAAAAGAGTGACTACCATTAAAAATATATATATACAAATTTGTCCCAAAGATCTACTCAAAAATCACTTTCTCATCAGTTGATTTAAATAATGTTACTTTGCAGTTCAAAGTCGTCTTCCACAAACAATTAAAGGAAGAATGTCTGTTATGGATAACTTTATTCTATAGCAAATACTTCCTCCAGAAACGTGGATTTTTAACCCACTTTAAGCTATTTAAAACATGGTTAATTCTAGATAGGTGTTCACATTGTGATTACAAGCTAATGCCCCGACCTAGTCCTGTATTTCACAGACTGATTTGAAAACGCGCCAGCTAAGCCAGGCAGGGAGCCACTGTAGGGCCTGTTGTTAGGAGGTGAGCAGGGTACCTTGCCTTTTGTACTCCAGGCTCAAGTTTTTTAAAGTCCACAAGCTTTATACTTCACCACCAATTCTGTTTAGTGTTTTTTAAAAACTTGGTGTTTTTTTGTTGTCACCTTATTTATTTTTTCTCTCATCACTAGGCGACCTCGCTTTTAATAAGAAACAACAAAAGAATAAAAACTAACCCTGAAAGCCATCAACAGATTTTTTTCCCCACTTTTTGAGGCATTTTCCTTTATAACACTTTATAACAGGCCGTAAATGAAAAGAAAGAGAAAAAAGAAACTTTAAATGATTAAGAAAGAGTAGAAATTGAAAATACTGAAAGATGTAAAGATGAAATAGGAAATGAAAATACAGCAACAGAAAAAGGAAAGCAATTCTCCGCTGGCCACAACCTTATTTTCCATGACCTGTCCACACTGACTCCCCCTGTGGACACTTACTTCTTGCTTCCCCAAATCCCATTCTGTTGGTAAAAGGGTATTAATGTGATCAACCATGAGCCAGCTCATGCTGAGAAGACCATTTCTCTCGGTTGGTTATAACTATTTCTTTCTTTCTTGAGTATTAAATGTATCCTCTGAAATAATTAAAGTAGTTTTTAATTTGTCCTTTTAATTTTAGAGAAAAAAAGGGAAAAAAGTCATTTCATCCTACGGAGGCTAGGGCTAATAACTGGAGTTGCATTTCTTTTTACTTTTAACATTTCTTTCTCACTGTAAGCCCAATCAATTTGATTTCTTTTTCTCCTAAATGAAAAAATAAGCAAAGGCCAGCACAAAGCTGTAATTGGGTTACTAATTAAATGTCAGGCATCTGCTCTCTGATAGAGTTGAGAGTTTACCAGTTGAAGGAAATAAAATCATAAATGGTTATGTGTGGCAGTGAATATGAAAAAGGTGAGGGATAAAGCTGGTATGTCCACCAATGGATAGAGCTATTTGTTGACAAAACTGCAAGGTTTATGGAGATACATGATTGGGAAAGCATAAAATACTAAGTAGATTGTACCAGAATTTTTGCCTCCAAATATCTAAGTCCTTTGAAAATGTTTTGTTGTCACTGCCCTTTGGATTGAAGAACAAAGCTGGGTGTATGTGTGTGTGCAGGTGTGTGAGCAGGAGCAGGTGTGTGTGTGTGCAGGTGTATGAGCATTTGCACGTGAATGAGAGCATGCAGGTGTGTGAGCAGGAGCAGGTATGTGAGCATGTACAGGTGTGTGTTCAGGTGTGCAAGCGTGTGCAGGTGAATGAGCATGTGCAGGTGTGTGAGCAGGAACAGGTGTGTGAGCGTGTGCAGGTCTGTGAGCATGTGCAGGTGTGTGAGCGTGTGCAGGTGTGTGAGCAGGGCAGGTGTGAGCAGGTTCAGGTGTGTGTGCAGGTGTGTGAGCATATGCAGGTGTTGAGCACGTGCAGGTTTATGAGCATGTGCAAGTGTGTGAGCATGTGCAGGTGAATGAGCATGTGGAGGTGTGTGAGCAGGTGCAGGTGTGTGAGCGGGTGCAGGTGTATGAGCAGGTACAGGTGTGTGTGTGGTGCAGCTGTGTGAGCAGGTGCAGGTTTACGAATGTGTGCACGTTTATGTGTGGGTGCAGGTGTGTGAGTGTGTGTAGGTTTATGAGTGTGTGCAAGTGTATGTGTGGGTGCAGATGTTGAGCATATGCAGGTGTGTGAGCGGGTGCAGGTGTGTGAGCATGTGCAGGTATGAGAGAGAGTACAGGTGTGTGAGCCAATGCAGGTGTGTGAGCATGTATAGGTTTGTGAGTGTGTGCAAGTGTATGTGTGGGTGCAGGAGATGAGCACGTGCTGGTGTGTGAGCGGGTGCTGGTGTGTGAGCGGGTGCAGGTGTGTGAGCATGTGCAGGTTTGTGAGCATGTGCAGATGTGTGAGGGGTTGTAGGTGTATGGGCATGTGCAGGTGTGTCAGCATGTGCAAATATGAGCAGGTGCGGTTGTGTGAGCATGTGCAGGTGTTGAGCAGGTGCAGTTGTGTTAGTGGGTGCAGGTGTGTGTGCGGGTACAGGTGTGTGAGCATGTGCAGGTGTATGGGCACGTGCAAGTGTGTGAGCATGTGCAAATGTGAGCAGGTGCAGTTGTGTGAGCATGTGCAGGTGTTGAGCAGGTGCAGGTGTGTGTGCGGGTACAAGTGTGTGAGAAGGAGCAGGTGTGTGAGTGTGTGCAGGTGTGTGAGCATGTGTAGGTTTATGAGTGTGTGCAGGTGTGTGAGCGTGTGCAGGTGTGTGAGTGTGTGCAGGTGTGTGAGCGAGTGCAGGTGTGTGAGCGGGTGCAGTTGTGTGAATGGGTGCAGGTGTGTGAGTGGTTGCAGGTGTATGTGCAGGTGGACTTGTTTGAGCATGTGCAGGTGTGTGAGCCGGAGCAGGTGTGTGAGAACATGCAGGTGTGTGAGTATGTGCAGGTGTATGTGCGGGTGCAGGTGTATCAGCATGTGCAGTTGTTTGAGCGTGTGCAGTTGTGTGAGTGTGTGCAGGTGTGTGAGCATGTGCAGGTATGTGAGCAGGTGCAGGTGTGTGAGCGGGTGCAGTTGTTGCAGTGTGTGCAGGTGTGTGAGCAGGTACAGGTGTGTGAGCATGTGCAGTTGTGTGAGCATGTGCAGGTGTGTGAGCGTGTGCAGGTATGTGAGAACATGCAGGTGTGTGAACATTTTCAGGTGTGTGAGTATGTGCACGTGTATCAGCATGTGCAGTTGTTTGAGCAGGTGCAGGTGTGTGAGTGGGAGCAGGTGTGTGAGTGGGTGCAGCTGTGTGAGCAGGTGCAGGTGTGTGAGCGGGAGAAGGTGTGTGAGCAGGTGCAGGTGTGTGAGTGTGTGCAGGTGTATGTGCGGGTGCAGGTGTGTGAGCAGGTGTAGGTGTGTGAGTGGGTGCAATTGTTTGAGCATGTGCAGGTGTGTGAGCATTTGCAGGTGTGTAAGCATGTGCAGGTATGTGAGCAGATGCATGAGTGTGAGCATTTGCAGGTGTGTGAGCAGATGCAGTTGTTTGAGCGTGTGCAGGTGTGTGAGCGGGTACAGGTGTGTGAGCATGTGCAAGTGTGTGCAGTTGTATGAGCATGTGCAGGTGTGTGAGCGTGTGCAGGTGTGTGAGCGTGTGCAGGTGTATGAGCATCTCTCTGAATACCGAGAGATGCAGCAGAGCTCAGGAGGAGCAGGCGAGGAGCTGAGAGGGGAAACAAGATGGCGGCATGGATGTCCTATGGGCCTGGGAATTGTCCCTTTCATTGGATTAATGGAGGACCACAGAAACAGTAATTTGGTGGAACTGTAGGTAGGGAAGCCTAATTATAGTAGGTTCTAAGAGAGATTATGAAAAAAATTGGAAGCAACGAGTACAGGCAACTCTTTCAAGGAGTTCTCCCCTGAAGGAGTGGAAAATGGGTCACCAAGAGCATTTTAAAGCATGGAGAATGCCGCCTTGTAAGGGGAAGGTTCAGACATGGTGGTCTTAAAATTTAATATCATGGTAATGTCCATGTTTATATTTTGTTTTTGTTATTGTTCTTTTGTCTCATTTTCTCATGATAAAATATGACTCAATTTCTGCTGAGGACATTGGCTCTGGATGATAGATTATCATTATAATGAATTTTTAATGACTATTGTATTCCTTTCATTATGTAACATCTTTATATAAAGGTAATGCTGAGGACTTGGAGATATTTTGGATTTTAGGGAAATATTGTATTTGTTCCAAGAACCATAACCTAAGCCCTATTTACCCAGCTCTGTGCTCCTGATGGGATATCTTTGTCCCTCACTAAGGCAGTTTAGAGCTGCATGTAGATCAGAAATGCTCGTCCTCAAAACTGGCTCCCAGTCTCAAAGGCCCCGAGGGAGGAGGTAGCAAGGACTCTCCTTCAGCTGTCATTCTAGGAGCTCATGGATTATTTTAAGATCAGCAGTCTCCATCATAGATCCATGACATTTATGGAGAAATTATACCTTAAAACTATACTTCAGGCTAGTAGTAAATCTAATGAGTGAATGTATGAGGAGAACTAAAATCTGTCCTTCCTTTTTCCACATAACCTTGAATAAGGTTCTTGATCATCATCTGTCAACTCGGTGGTACTTCTCCGGATGTGAAGATGGCAGCATTAACCACCAGAAATATTTTCAAAAGGAGCTCTGCACATTAAGTCTCTAATTATCCTTCTTCGAGCCAGCATCAGTGCTGGTTATTGAATAGTTTTATAATCCTAACTGGCCTAGAATTTTTTGAATGTAGTCCTTCAAATTATCCTTTTGCAAGATGAAAAATCTTTCCTGAAGCATTTAATTCTGTATGCACAAAGAGAAATACCACTGCTTAGTCATGAATACTGCTGAACAAAAACTATATTTATTTCATGTTCAGCCTGTAAATATTAGAAATTTATGGCAATGGTTTCTTATGTAATAACACTATAGGCTCTGAAGTGACTGGCAGTTCTATTATAAGGGATTTTGAACAAGTTTTGAAGGAGAGAATCCTGCAGAAGAATTTATGCGTTTTACCAAAGCCAAAGAGGTACTGCAGGGAAATATCAGCAATCTGCTTCTCTGTATGCCGTGATAGTTGTGAATGAATTCTAGACTGTTTAAACAGTCTTTGGAATCATCTATTTGGTGATTAGCTGTGATATGTTTTCCTAATGAAAGAAATTCGCCCAATCATCTCTACCACAGAGTCCTCCAAAACTTTGTTTTGGATATCAAAAAATTACCAATTTCAACTAAATAAATTCATACATAATCACTAAAAATAAATATTGGTTTGATTGGCATTGTCCATTTACTTTCTTTTGTTTATTATTAGTAATTGGTGCAAAACTGAACATATTTTGGGGGTACAGTGTGATATTTTGATGAATGTATAGATTGTGTAATAATCAAATCAAGGTAATTAGCATATCCATTACCTTGAACGTTTATCATTTCTTTGTAGTGGGATCATTCAAAATCCTCCCTTTCAGCTATTTTGAGATAAAGAATGCCTTTTGGTTAACTACAGCCACCCTTCTGTACAACTGGACACCAGAATTTATTCTTCCTTTTGAGCTGTAATTGTACCAACCTCTCATTCGCCATTTCTTCTCCCCTCCCCAATCTCATTTATTCACTGATTTGATTCCGAAAAGTTCATGGGATCAACTTTTTTAGCTCCCACATTTGACTAGGAACAGGCTGCGTTTGTCTTTCTATGTCTGGCTTATTTTATTTAACATGATCTCATCCAGGTTCATCCGTGGTGTGAAAAATTTTGATTTGTTTTCATGGCTGCGTAGTATTCCATTGTGCATGTAATTCTTCATCCATTCATCCATCGTTGAATATTTTGATTGATTCCATAACTTGATTATTGTGAATAGCATTATAATAAACATAGGAATGCAAATATCTCTTTGGCATGTTAATTTCATTCCTTTGGATACACGTAAAGTAGGTCTATTTTTATTTTTTTGAGGAATCTCCATACTATTTTCCATAATGGTTATAGACTCACATTTTATTTTTTAAATTCTGTATATCACCTACCTACTTCTCGTTCCTTCTCCCTTCCTTGTATGAATCATAAACTGCCATAACAGAGGGTTTTAATTGTTAGAACCAACCGGCACACATTTCTTTACCTTCAAATCATTGGCTGATTAAAAATTAATGCATCGATAGAGATGCACTTTGTGTTTTTATCAGTGTGGCTGTCATAAGTTTGCTGCCCTCGAACTGTCCGGCTTCATCAGCTCTTTTTGGTTTGACTCACCCTGGACTGTTGGCAGTCACATGTACTGAGAGGCCCTTCTATTTTTTAGAAAAACCCCTTTCTTCATCAAAGGGACAAAAGACCTGCCAAGTCTTAATTAATGCCTGTTCTAAAGGGATGATTAAGGCATATAAAACCATGGTTTCTGTTCTAACGTCCCTAAAATATAGACGTAGCTAAGAGTCTTCACAGCAGGTGCAGTGGGCGGAATCAGTCTGGTTCTCTGCTGAGCAGCTTCCTGCTCTAGACCAGTCACTCCGTTTCCTTCTTAGTAATGACTCTTTCCTCTGAGCTTTAGTCAGATGTTAAAGGTAAAAAAGTTAAAGCATTTCCAGAAATCCAAACAATCTTTTAAAAATCTCAACATTTATCTACTTAGGATCTGTGGCTGATCTTTGTTATCTCTTGTCAGCCACCCATGGGCTGGCAGAATTCTCTACAGAGAGGACTTTGGTCAGTTTTCCGTGAACATAAATATAACATAATATATAACATAATATAACATCCTTAAAAGCACATTCTTGGTGCTGGCTTGTAGACACACTTCCTAGGGGCATCGCAGCGTCCGATTGTCTGAAATCTTGTAACATGTGAACATATGCGGGAAAGTTCTTTCCTTAGGAGCAAT
Organism: Perodicticus potto; assembly: GCA_963574655.1. NCBI lineage: Eukaryota > Metazoa > Chordata > Mammalia > Primates > Lorisidae > Perodicticus > Perodicticus potto. Next base: position 14,976 of record CAUYRH010038402.1, on the reverse strand, counting down.
TGGCTTTTTACTCACAGACTTCATAGAATCATCTTGCAAACATTTGCGGGTTTGTTTGGTGAAAATCTGTCTGTTAAGTGATCATTTTGTTAAAAGACTGATTTTCTGAGCATTTTTAAAGTGACAGCTTCATCCTTGATCTTTTCTTGGCCATGGTTATTTTTGAATAAATGTGTTTTTTGTATAAATTAATATGTATTAGTATACATAGTTCATAAAGTACAAAAAACAATACCCATATTTCCACAATTCAAAGACAACCACTGTTAATATTTTGATGTGTTTGTGTAGAATTTTTTCCTGTAGCAATATAATTAATAATTTTTTATCATAATGAGAATTACAATACATGTTTTCAGAAAATTTTCGTTACCTGATTTATAACTACTCATGTGTGTATGGTTTGTATACTTTGCATGTATCTCATGAATCATATCTATAATAGAGTAGGTAAAATACATCTGCACAATTTAAAGAGTAATTATCAAATAAATACTCTTGTAACCACCATCCTTGTCAACAATAACCAGCAACACACAAGCTGCCGATTGTATCCCATTTTCTTCCCTAAAGATAAAACTACTCTCCCAAGTTTTGTGATAAAAATATTCTACTCTGCATTCCTAAAAATAGTTTATTCTTCTTATTTTTGAAACTTACATAAATGCAATCATGTTATATGTATTCTTTTCCAAAATGTTCCTATTGCCTAAAATTATATGTGTGAGATTCATTCAAGTGGCTGCGTGTATCTTTGGTTAATTTATCTTTAATACCGTACAGTACACACATTACGTTGAATGAATTTGTAGTAATTTCTGTACTCAATTTACTCCTCATGGGCATTTGGGATAATTCCAGTTTAGAGTTCTTCCTTGGAATGATGTTGTGAATGATTTGGGAAATGTCTGTTAAGGAATATGTACAAATTTTCTCCTACTGGGTAAATTCCTGTGAGAGGATTTGCTGGGCAGAGATTCTTCAGTTTTATGGGACAGTGCCCCACTATCAGGTCTTACCCATTGACACTCTGGCTAACAGTTTCATACCCATCCACATTTGCTGGTATCATTTTTTTTTTTAATATTTTGAGAATCTAATGGGTGTGGAATTTTATTGCAAAATGTTATTAACTTGGCATTCTCAAATTACTAGTTAGTTTCAGCATATTTCCATACAGCACTATATTAGGAACTCAGATTTCTTTTTTGCAAAGTTATCTCTTCAAGTCTGTTATCCATGTTTTTCCCATTGTATGGAGTGTATTTTTCATATTGATTTATAAGGGATCTTTATTCTGAATACTAGTCCTTTGCCAGGTGTGTGGATTGTAGGTATCTTTTCTAATTCTGCAGCTTGTCTTTTTAATTTACTCTTTTCATGGTGTTCTTTGATGAACCGGGTTTCTTAATTTTAATAAACTTCAATTTATCTTTATGTTTTGTGCTTTTAATAACCTATTTAAGAAAACCTCCCAACTCCAAAGTCATGAAGATATAGTTTTATATCCTTTCTCTAAAAGCTTTGTGGTTCTGCCTATCACCTTTACATTTATAATAGAAGTAGTATTCTCAAGAATGAACTAGGGATGTAACTTTTTTTCTTTTCTATACGGATATCCAATTGCCCCCATTGAAACTTAAGTCTATTCTTTCCCCTCGCCACCTTTGTTTTGTATCCAGTGTCTATAAATATGAAGGCCTGATGGTAAACTCTTTCTTTCAGGCATTGTTTTGGTATCACTTTGCCTCTGAGCTTTACATAGGAAGGCACAGCTTTTTTAAAAGTGAAGTTTACCAGGCAAAAAAAAATTCTTTAGTTTTAGAGCAGTTTTAGGCCCACAGCAAAATTGAGAAAAAGGTACAGAGATTTCTCATATACCCACTCTGCCACTCATGCACACCTACCCCAATTAGCAACATCAGCCGTCCCAGTGGTGTGTTTGCTACAATTGATGAAGCTACATTTGCATGTTATTATCACCCAAAGTCCGCGCTCTTTGCATGTTATTATCACCCAAAGTCCGCGCCTCACGTTAGGGTTTGCCCTTGGGGTTGTACATCCTGAGTTTGGGTAAATGTCTCACATGTACCCACAACGAGGGTACCTTATGAAGTATTCTCACTGCCCTAAACATCCTCTATGTTCTGCTATTTACTCCCCACCCAGCCTCCTGACAATCCTGACCTTTCTGTTGCCTCTATAGTTTTTCCTTTTTCAGAATGTCATATCCTTGGAATCGTACGTTATGTAGCCTTTTCAAATAAGATTTTTTCATTTAAGGATGTGCATTTTAAGGTTCCTACATATCTTCTCATACCTGATAGCTCATTTTTTCCCACTGAATATTATTTCATTGTCTGCAAAGACTGCAGTTTGTTTCTTTAGCTGCTGAAGGGCATCTTGGTTGATTCCAAGTTTTGGCAATTATGAATAAAGCTGCTATAAACGTGTGTGTGCTGGGTTTTGTGTGGATGTAAGTATGCAACTTCTTTGGATAAATACGAAGAAGAATGATTGCTAGATTACATGGGAAGAGTACGCTTTGTTTTGCAAGAAGTTGCCAAACTGTCCTCCAAAATGCCATCCCATTTTGCATGCTTCTAGCAATGTATGAGAGTTTCTCTTGCTCCACATCCTCACTGGCTCTGGGGTTGTCAGTGTGATGGATTTTAGCCATTATAGTAGGTGTAGAGTGGTTTCTCATTATTTTAATTTATATTCACCTGATTATGTGTGATGTGGGGCATTTTTTTTTATTTTTAAATACATGTATTTTATTATTCTATGTGGAGCATTTTTTAAATGTATTTATTTGACACCTGTTTATCTTCTTTGATGAGGTGTCTGTTAAGGTCTTTGGTCCATCTTCTAATTTCCGTTATTTCTTTCATAGATTATTCCATTAGAATTGCATCTGAAATGTCATTGCCATACACAAAGTCATCTATGGTTTCTTGTATGCTACTCTCTAGGAGTTCATAGTTTTGCCTTTAACATTTAGGTCTTTGATCTACGTGGAGTTCATTTTGGGGAGCTGTAGAGTCTATGTTTAAATTGTCTAAATGTGGTTTTTATTTTTTTCCTTTTTGTCAGGTGAATTCCCAGTTGCTCCAGCACCATTTATTAAAGATTCTGCTCTATTGTCTTTGCTTCTTTGTCAAAATTCAGTTAAATATATTTATGAGCATCTTTACCTGGGCACTCTATTCTGTTCCATTGATCTGTTTATCTATTTTTTTCACTGACACTATATTGTCTCAGTTACTATAGATTTGTACTAAGTTTTGAGGTTGGGTAGTGTAAGTCCTCTAATTTAGTTCTTCTCCTTTAATAGTAGGCTTTTCTGCATCTTTTGCCTCTCCGTATGATCTTTCAAATCAGTCTGTTGATATCCACAAAAATAACCTGCTAAGATTTTGACTGGGTTGGCATTGAATGTATACATCAAGTTGGAAAGAACTGACATCTTAAAAATATGGAATCTTCCTGTATGTGAACATGTACTGTCTCTCCATTTATTTACCTCTTCTTTGCTTTCTTTCCTCAGAGTTTGCAGTTTATCTCACATAGATCTTTTTTACATATTTTTAGATAGATTTATGCCTAAATATTTTATTTTTCAGTAATAATGTAAATGTTATTTTTAATGGCAAATTCCATTTGTTTATTGCTGGCATATGGGGAAGCAATTAACTCTTGCATATTAACCTTATAGTCTGCAAATTTACTATAATCACTTATTGGTTCTAGGTTTTTTCCTCAATTCTTTTGGATTTTCTATGTAGGTAATTATGTCTCCTGTGAACAAAGAAAATCTTGTTTCTCCTTTCCAAACCTGTAGATATTTTATTGCATTAGCTAGGAATGATTCAAGCAGAAAGTGTAAAGTAGAAGGTTCCAGGGTTCATGTAGAGTCAGCACAGGGGAGTACTCCAGTGGTTGAAGCCATTATCCAAGACTGGACTATCTTCCATTATCCGTAAGATCCTTATCCATAACTGATGAAAATTGACAAGGCAGGTGGCAGAGAAATTTGTTAAGGAACTGAGAAGACAGGACATTGATATGGAGGAGCTGGCCACCCAGTCACAATTTGCCTGGATTTTCTCTTTGCTCTGCAAGTAGTGTAGCTTAAAACACTCTCACCTAAAGATTTTATGTGATTAAAAAAAAGTTTTTTAGGAAATAGGTAAAGTGTGAAGGAAGATAGAAGGCTCTGTGTGAGAGGTCTGTCTTGCATATTTAGTCACAGTATTTTGTTCCCTAGAAGTAGATTGAATAAATATGCTGCCTCCAGAAGATAGGATTCATCTTCAAAAAGATGTCTTATGCCCACTTCTTATTCCTTTTGTATAATTCCCGGGATACGTGTATATAAAATTTCCTTTAATTAACTAATTGCACAGATAGACTTTTGCAAGGGTTTCTGTAATATACACCTATCCTTTCTTATGGTTCAAGTAAATATATTCAATTATGCTAATTTTTCATAATGCTCTCAATTATGAAAACAAAATAACTCAGTTCTAGAAAAATATACCAATAACTCTCTTGAATTATAGCAACAGCAAAAAATAAAAAATGTTTTAACTCAGCAATTTTAGTTTTATAATTGAAATATTTGTGTACAAAGGCTTGTGACATCACCACTAATGGTTAATTTGTTTGATTCATAATTAATATGGGAGAATTGTTTAAATAAAAAATGAATTTATTTTAATAAGTACTAAAATGTCTTTAATTAGGTTTAACAGAGGTTGTGTATTGACAGTTTTTCTGGAAGAAATGAGGCAGTTCTTTCAGAGGTTCTGTGCCAGATTTCAACACTTTTCATGAGAAATCAGAAGGTCACAATTAACATGCTGTATTTCATTTGAAACAGTTTTCACTTTTGGTAGTCGTATCAGTAAGTGGAATTGAGTACTTTTATCCTGGGACAATGACATACTGCACAGGGATATGCCATTGTCCAAGTTCTCACTTTTTCTTTTTGTATTGGCAGGTGTTGGTGAAGAATTTCAGTGCCGGTTTCCATTTTATGCCTTTGACTACATATTTGTTGCACCACCTAAGAGAGTTATAGAACGCATTTAAGGAACTACTCAAGCCACTTTGCTGCTATTTTGAGTGAAAAGGAGTCATTATAATCATCAGAGGGCCAGTGTATATTACAAATCTTCCCGTGATCCTCAAGTAGTGCCCCAAGTCCCCACATTTACTTAACATATCTCTGTTGCTTCGGTCTGTAGTGTAGGCTGCACTAAACTCTGGAAGGGACATGTACAGGTAAGAGATAGGGCATCGTGGTGCAGAGAAGAGGGCCTGGGCTCTGCAGGACCTATCCCTAACAGCGACTTACTAACTGAAACTTACCTATCTGAGCTCGGTTCCCTATGGCATGAGCTATCGTGGAGACTAAGTAAATCCATGCACAGCATTAGCACACGGCACATGTTCCATGTTGGTTGGTTCCTCATTTCTCCATGTCGTGAGTTTAGAGGCCACATCCACACTCAGGCAGGAATTCAAAGGACTCCCGAGAAAATGCCACATGTGAGGCATGATTAATTGTGGGAGTATTAGGAATGTTAGGCTTGTGAGTCACCTGTACGAAGAGAATTTCTGTTTCTTGGGGTCAAGGTGATCAAGTAAGCCTTTATTAAGCTGATAAAAGTTGTCTTGGGCCTTGAGGATTGCTGGATCCTAGATATGCATGGAAAGAAAAAGATGAAAATCCTGGTTGGATAAAGAATGTGACCAGCATCTTGGGGGTAGAAACACATGTCATGTTACATACAGGGGTGGGGGTCCAACCTGCAGTCCAAGGGCCACATGTAGATTATTTGAGGCCCATTTTGCTTATCTGTGGTGTTAGACATCATGAAAAGCATGCATAGACCCCCTTTTTTGCTCATCAGCTTTCATTAATATTTGTGTACTTAATGTATGGCCCAAGACCACTCTTACTCTTTCAATGTGTGGCAGAGACAAAAGGCTGGACACAAGAACTAAGAGTAGATTAATTTGGCTAGAGCAGAAAATGTAGGTAGGTAAATGGAGAACAAATAGAATTTTAAAGATAGCCTAAGGTTATTTTGTGAGCATTAGAAATGTATTTCTGTTGCCCCTCCTTATCTGTAGATCCATATTTGCATATGCAAATTCACCCAACTATAGGGGGTGGGAGGATGTAGTATTCCAAGGATGAGAAACCTGCAGGTAGGGAGGGCTGACTTTAGTATCCAGCCTGTCTGCAGGGCTGAATGTGATGGGATTTGAGCCTCTGCAAATTTTGGTATCCATGGATACTGAGGGACAACTGTATTTAGTAATAAAAGTCACAAAATATTTTTTTAGTTTTATTTTGAAGAATGGCAAATAAAAAATTAAATGACCAGAGTTTCAGCAATCAAGACTCAAATGAATTAGACTGGTGAGAGGAATAGGAGAAAGAGGTGTTGGACATCAATGAAGAAGACTCGATTTGCTTTGGGTCCTGATTGTATATGGGAGTGAAAGAGAGAGAAGAAACTAAGATGGATCAAAGTATTTAAGACTTGTTAATTGGGAAAATGAGATAAGATTGCAATGATTTTGGAAGATAACGCATTTGCTTTTAGATATGTTCAACTGAGGTGATTACAAGGCATTCAAGTAGAAAGTTCTAGGCAATAGCTGGCAATGTGAGGAGAGAAATTTAAGAGATGTGTTAGGAAATCAAGATGTGAGTGATCCGTCTTCACAGAGTTTTTAAACATTGAAAAGCATATGAGTTTTCTAAGGCAGTATGTACGTATTTCTCAACAGTAACCTGTGTTTTTAAACATACTCATTACACAATAAATACTTATTGATACACCGATGCATGTGCCGCATGCCTAGCACCCATCTGTTCACCAGGGACATGTAGTAAATACCAGCAGAGTCCCCACTGTCATGGTGCGGTGAGCACATGATGGTTAACACAGATGACAACATTCAGCTCCCCTTGCTAGCTATAACACCATGTCGTTCAAGAAGCCTGTTGGCACAGAAGTGAAGAACAGTGGCAGTGTTACCAAAACAACCCCAGATCTGCTCTAATTTATTAAAAAATCATTCACAAACATCGATATTAATAAAATTGGGAAAAGTATACCCATGACAACCTTGTACTTCAACACCTTGGATGAGAACTTTTGCTTTAAGGAAGAGTTAGGAAGAGAGAAAAGGGGATGAAAACTGAACCTTGGGGAAGAGACACATGTAATGGATGGCAGAGTAGCCAGTAAGTTCAATACAGACATGCATAGGAGTGTGGGTGAAGAGATGAATGGATACAGGGAAGGATGGATGGATGGACAGACAGACAGCAGGCACAAGCAGATAGGTAAACAGATCAATATGTAGGTAAAAAGAGGTAAAGATCAGAGAATTGAGAGAACTAGGAAGGGAGATAATTGGAGCATTGCCACTGAAATGAAGGAAGACAAGATTAGGAGGATATGTTTCATTGAATGTAATAATATGGATGGTCTACGAAGAGAGACATGGTGAATTGATAAAACATTCAAAGAGCAGTTCAGAAAAATAGAGAGGAGTGAAGGTAATACTGATGGGGCCATAGAAAATAATACACATAGGAAAGAAGAAGGAACGCATATGTTTAGGAAGATGGATAGAATGTGAGGAAGGCGTGCAGATGTCCGAAGTTGAGGCATATCCAGTGGAACCACCTAAGGAGAGTGTCACAGGAAGTGGATCCGCGGGTCAAGCTGAGGACATCAGTCTTTGGTGCTTAAGTGTGAAGCTCTGGGGAGAGCAGACTCATCAACTTCTGTATTACCTGGGTTATATTTGAGCTTGGGAAGGTTGTAAGACCAGACAAGGTCGTTTATGGCATTTTTTAAACAAGCGCTTTGGTACTCTGGAGTAGGGTAAATTGCATAGAGGTGAAATGTTGGGCAGAGATATTGGTTAGGAGATTAATGCAAATTTGAGACAAAAAAAAAATGATGGTGTTTTGACCTAAGGCAGTAGCTGTGTGGGTGGAGAAGGTATCTTTTGATAAGATGCTTAGGATAATGGGGATTTGTGACAAACTGAGCGTGAGGGGTGAGGAATTAGGTAAAAGGAGGTCTCCATTAGAAATTTATCAGGAGAAAGAGTGTCCATGTTGATTGGAGGCAAGGTGAATTAAGTTTTGATGATACTGATTCGCAAGCGTTTCCAATAAACACGTTCACAAGATGCCCTTCACAATGATGAGTATGAAGTATTTGGACTTCACACAAGAAAGATGGGTTCATATCTGGATTTAGAAGTCACCAGTTTATAAATTCACTTTCTAGCCCAAAAGACCAGGCCACACTGAAAGGGGAAGGAGACACAGATGAGGGACGGGAAGGTGCAAAACATGAGCTGGCAAAACAGCAGCATCCCAGATGCCAGGAAGCTCAGGGCAAAGGGGCCCAGCAGCGCAGATTACCCAGTAAGTTGGTAAGGACGTGTTCAGTCTGGTAGTGAGGACGGAAGCTGGGCTGCGAAGACACAAAGAACAGATGACTGTGAACATCGGAAATGGTGGCATTGACTCTCTTATGGAAAAAAGTCAGAATTCTACTAAACAACAAGTATAGAATGAAAAATAGGAGAGAAAGTCCGTGGTAGATATGATGTACAGGTGAGGATGGTGTGGGGGAAAGGCCAAAATTGGGAGGAAGCTGAATACAGGCTCAGAAACACTAAACCGTGCCTTTCTCCTACCTGCTGCCTTCAAGGCCCACTGTAGAGTTGGCATCATGATGGCGTTATATTTCAGGGGCGTAGGATACTGCCTGACACATAGTGAACATCCAGTTCCTTTATTAGGAAAGATGTGCAAACTGCTGTAACAATTTTGTAATTTTAGTAGCTTTTCATGACAAGGTCCCTTTCCCCTTTCTGTCACGCCCAGTGTAGAGCGGCCTGGGCTCCCTGCTCCGTAAGCGCCTTCTGCCTCTCGGGTGCTTCAAAGCTGCTGTTCTGTGTCCCTTGGTGGCTTTGAACAGAGTCTTTGAATAGAACAGTGGATCCCCCTATGACTAGATGTCAGACAAGGAAAGAAAGAGGAACAATATTTGGGAGAGTTGTTTTAAGACTTGGAAACGCCATCCAGGATTTCTGTGTTTCACATGATTCCTTCTAACAACACAGTAAACTGGGAAATGCAATCTCTGGTGAGCCCTTGAAGAAATGCGAACAAATTTTGGTAAAAATGATGGCAGTCTCTGTGACAGGTGTTAGGACTGCTATTACTGCAACCTACAGCAGAGTCTTAGTCAAATCAATTCTCTGCAGAATGAAGAGGGGATAAAAGGCAGATCCACTGTGATAGACACAGGGGTGAGAAAGTTAGACCCAGGAACGTGCCCAAGGCCAATCCTAGGAAGCTGACGAAGAGACATTGTCATCCAGAGAAGAACCACAGGCATTGGGAAGAGAGGGCAGAACTTTGAACTTGCCAAGTCATACTTCTTCTCCAGACCTCCCCAGAATCTCTGACCTGTACAGTCATCTGCTACCGTGTGTTCCCGACTGGGTGTCCACAAACATGTCAGGGTTAGCATATCTGAAACCGAACTCATCTCACACCCGCCAAAATTTATTTCACCTGGAGCCTCTGTCATTACAACTGATGGTGACACCTTGCCTTCAGATACTCAAAATGCAAGTCTTAGAGTCAGTCCCCGTATCTAGTGACCAGCCAATCAGGAAATCCTGCTGGCTCCGCCTTTACATGATATTCCTAATTTGGTCATTCCTCACCACCCACACCAGTGGCATGCCGTGCCATGGTATGTCTATGTCATCTCTCTTTCCTCCTAGTTTCTTTTCATCCCTGTAGCCAGAGTGGTCTCTTAAACACACAAGTAAGGCTCGGCACCTGTAGCTCAGCGGCTAGGGCACCAGCCACATACACCAGAGCTGGCGGGTTCAAATCCAGCCTGGGCCTGCCAAACAACATTTACATCTAAAACCAAAAAATAGCTGGGTGTTGTGGTGGGCACCTGCAGTCCTGGCTACTTGAGAGGCTGAGCCAAGAGAGTCACTTAAGCCCAGGAGCTGGAGGTTGCTGTGAGCTGTGACACCACGGTACTCTACCCAGGGTGACAGCTTGAGGCTCTGTCTCAAAAAAATAAGAAAATAAATGAACACACAACTCAGATTGTGTCTTGTCTCTGCCCAGAGCTCTGTGGTGCCACCTCATTCAGTAGCTGCCCAGGAGACCTTGCAGTGGCCCCTGTGACTCTCCGTTCTCACACCCCACTGCCTGTGATTTCTGTCCCCAGACTCTGGTCTCCTGGCCACTTCTCATGTCAATCAGACATGTTTCTGATCTCCGGCCTTTGTTCTGGATGCTTTTACAGCATGAAATCTACTGTCCTTGACGTCTACATGGCTAACTCTCTTGCCTCCTTCAAATCTTCATTCAGAAGGCACATTTTCGATGGTGTCTTTGGAGTTCACTCCAGGCACCCTGTTGAGAAAGCAACGCTCCTCCCAGCCCATAGCCCCTTAATCCCTTAGCCTGCTTCTTCATTCCCCACAGCACTGCGACACTCACACAGGACCTGTCCCCTAGCTATTCATGGTGTCTAACCCTGAGTCCACCTCACTCCTCCTCACTACACTGTCAGACGCTGTGAGTTCAGGAGTCTTTGCCTCTAGCACATAGTAGCACTTGTTAAAAGAATGAAGGACTTAATGACAAATAAATAAATTGATTGACTGGTTTGGTCTTACATCCTGGAAACTCCCCGTTACCCAACAAGCAGCAAATTTTTTTCCTGTATTTTGCAAATCATTTTGATGAGAATGGTCTGGGCCCCACAACCCAGATAAAAACTAAATAATTTGGTCCTCGGGGAAGGAATATGTTTCTCTTTTCTTGAATTACTGATTTATTCTCTTTACTTTGTCCTATAAGTAGTCCCCGTTTTCGAAATCGTGTCTGAAAACTTACAGGCCAGCAAATGGTTGGGAGTACAGAGCATGCACCACTTACAGCTACAGTGATTTTCTATCTCTGACTCATCCGAAAAAGCCCTAATTGGGTATTTATTCTTATGCTGCAAGATCTAAGAAATCTTAACTGCCATTAAGCTGTCTACAGAAGCAAAACGAAGTGGAGAATTAAGGCAATTATCAGGATGATATGAACCATAGAAAACATGTTTGCCTCAATCTGGATGTTTCCAGAGAACTTATTTTTGACCTAAATTATCTGAGTAATCCCCCCTTTCGGTTTCCACTTCATTTTGCACAGATAGACAGTAATTTACCGTAAAGCGGGGCAGCCCGTAACAGAGCGAGCTGGCGTGAGAAGCTCACCGTCCACGGTGCGTGGCTGTGTCTTCTACTTCAACTGAGCTTTGTTGTCAGAGGAGACAAAAAGAAAAATAAAGACTTTCTCCGGAATTTTGAAAATTGACAACTGATTTACTGATGTCGCGCTTTGACACCTGCCCGCCTTTTGATCCTCACTAAAGCAGCTCTTCAGTTGCAATTTCTTTTAGCTCCCTGTTTAGGCTGAGACTTTAGATCCATCTTTCAAAAGCCAGTGGGTAAAGGAAACAGGATATTAATCATCATACATTCATTTCAATGCAAACGCAGATACAATTGGCCTGAGTGTGTCTGGTTTGCATGAAAACCAGCTCCCTAGGGTATGTCTAGCTAAGTGTGATAATGAGAAATTTGCAGGTGGGTCCACTGTTCTTGTGTTCCTTATTAAGTGCCTTGTCAGGCCAATTGTACTTGTTTGATATCTTCACTCTCTTTCCCCAAAGATATTGCCTAGTAAGACGACTTATTAAGTTTAGAATTTGATGTTTAAACTAACCATCCGTGCTCCTCCACTTCAACTACGACCAACTTCAATCAGGTGGTGTAAGGCCAAGCCCAGGGGAGCCTGGAACTTAGTTGGAAGGCTGTGCTTGCTGAGTGATTGGGCCCTCTGTGGACGCATCGCCCAGCATCTTCCTGATACATGAGCATCTCAGTGGGGCAATTGACAGAGTCTCCACCAGGCTCTCCAGTGAGACCAGCTTTACACACATACGCCCTGATCATTCACTTGCCTCAAATGCCATCTCCCTTGAAGGCCATTGGCATAGCCTCATTGAAAGAAATTAAAATCAAGCAAAAAGATTATAAAGTTTCCCGAAAATGATACAAATAGACATGGCGGTTACATATATGTAGATGCTGCTTAGGAATAAAGGTTCATGAAATGCAAAACTATTCCCCATGTCTATTTCTCCAGCAGTCGAGACCTCAATTTTCCATCTTGCCTTTTAAGGTCCCACTTGATTTCTTCCTAACCTACTCTCTCGTCCTCTCTTTCACCTCTCTCCATTATGACATTTCTGCCTAAATTGACTAATCTAATTTCTGATCCCTGAAAAATCTTTGAGCTTTTTCTTCCAGGCCTTTACACATACTCTCTCCTTTGCCTGTAAGGCCCACCTGCATGTCTGTTTATGCAAACCTAATTCGCACTTCACACTCCAGCTCAGAATCCTTCTCTATAAAATTCTCTCTTCTCTCACAGGGTAGTTGCTTCATCTCTGAGCTCACTTAGTACATTGCCTTTCACCTGTCTTCAACCTTCCATCTCTCTTTTTCTCATACTTTCTGTATTTTTTAATTTGCTAAATTATGAGATTTCTACTCAGACAGAAACTGCCATAAGCTTAAGTTTATAGTTTTGTAGATAATTCTAAAATGAACTCCTATATAACCTCAGAAGACGAACTAGAACATTGTCAGTATCCAAGAAACCCTGAAATGTCTTGTCCAGTTGACAACCCTTTCCTGTCCACCAAACCTCACCCCTTCTCCTCATGATTTTTCTGAATGTATGCATCCCTGAACAATATGCTTTGGTTTTATCTCTTTTTAAATTTTGCACAATTTTGTGTTTTGTATTTTCTATAAAGTGATAACACTAATACTGAACACTCGAAAACACACTAATGCATTATGCGTTGTAAGTCTTCCCCCCATTATTACTTAAAATATTTAACTATCTTTTTGGTGGTAGCTACAGTGCATTTATTTTCATTGCTGTCTAACTTTACATAGTATAGATCTACTGTGATTTATGTTTCCATCATATTGTTGATAGATACTTAGGTTGCTTCGTGTCTGGCAAATATAAGCATTCCAGTGGTGTATCTTCTTTGACATCCATCCCTCTTCACCCAATTACACATTTATATCTAGCAGATACACGGAAGCAGGATGGTGGGTTACAAGGTAAGCAGGCCTAGTTTTATCAGATTTCTGCATTTTTGCAGCCTGGTAGACAGGCATCTTGCAGCATTTCTCCAATTACCCTGCTGTCAGACACAGGGCATAGTCCTCACGAATCAAGGACTATCTTCATGTTGGTCTGTTCATTGGTAAGTTTGTCTACATCTATGTAACTTCTAGTGTGTTACTAAAGCTTTGGAATATACCTCAATACTCAGTAGAGTGTCTTCTAACCTTATATTTCCAGTTTTGCAAAAGCACATTCATCTTGGCCTATTTAATTGCCTTGTAAGTTTTAGAATTTATTCAACAAAGAAATATTGCTCGGGTTTTTATCAGGGTTGTCTTAAATCTACACATCAATTTGGTGGGAATTGTGTAGAAAATATTTGGCCTTCCAATTTATGAACAATGTGTATCATTTAGTTAAGTCATTTTTAATGTCTTCCAATAATAAGAAAATGTTATAATTTTCTTTGTAAAAATATGTATATTTTTCAGACTTATTTCCAGTTAATAAGATTACTTTTAATACCATCATAAACATTAATAGTAGAGTTTAATTTTCTAAATACTTGTTATTTTAGGCCAAGTGTAATGGCTAACACCTGTAATCCCAGCACTCTGGGAGGCTGAGGCAGGAGGATCGCTTGAGCTCACGAGTTCGAAACCAGCCTGAGCAACAGTGAGACCCTGTCTCCAGAAAAAAAATAGCCAGGCCTTATGGTAGGCATCTATAGTCCCATCTATTTGGGAGGCTGAGGCAAGAGAGTTGCTTGAGCCTAAGAATCTGAGGTTGCTATGATGGCATGGCACTCTACCAGGGGCAAGAAAGTGAGACTATGTCTCCAAAAAAAAAAACTTGTGTGGTGCCTATGGCTCAGTCAGTAAGGTGCCAGCCCCACATGGCGGCTTCAAACCCAGCCCCGGCTGAACTGCAACAAAAAAAATAGCCGGGCATTGTGGCAGGCACCTGTGGTCCCAGCTACTCGGGAGGCTGAGGCAAGAGAATCGCCTAAGCCCAGGAGTTGGAAGTTGCTATGAGCTGTGTGACACCATGGCACTCTACCAAGGGTGATAAACTGAGACTCTGTCTCTACAAAAAAAACCTTGTTATTTTTATATATTGATTTTATATGATTTTTATATTCAAAGCCTTAGTAAACTTTCTTATCAATTTCATTTTTTCTTTAGATTATTTTGTCACTTATATGGATATATTCATATAAAATGAGAAATGTATTTCTTCACCTCTAATCCTTGCTTTTTTGCACTACTTAGAAGTCTTCGTACAAAAGGTTGATCATGGTTAACAGTAAAATATATTACAAAATACATATAAGGCTTTTGAATGTCCTCACACCCGCAGAAAATGATAATAATAAATATATGTGGTAACAGTCACAGTAAACATCCTGATTTGATCATTATATGTATAACATATGTACACACATATAGAAAAATATCAAATTATATCCCATAAATATTTGTAATTACAAAACGTCAAGTAAAAATTTGATTTTTTTTTTCTGAACTATTGCGTAGAATACCAAGGTCTTCATATAGTGATTAAGAAAATGCCATGAAGGCTATGTTTAACAGTTCGATGAAAACATTTCAGATTGTATATGAAGTCAGCACATTGTGCCCCCTGATTGCACTAATGTACACATTTATGATGTAATAAAATTACTT
>CAUYRH010038398.1:0-48886 GCA_963574655.1 Perodicticus potto | reverse complement strand
TATTCTTCCTTCTCCAGTTGCTTGAGATGTCCCATTAAGTTATTAACTTCCTCTCTTTCCATTTTCTGGAGGAAGGCTTACAGTGCTATAAATTTCCCTGTTAGGACTGCTTTTGCATTATCCCAGAGGTTCTGGTAATTCGTGTCTTGATTGTCATTTTGTTCCAAAAATTTGGTAATTTCTGTCTTAATCTCGTCTATGACCCAGCTATCCTTCAGCATAAGGTTATTTAGCTTCCATGAATTTGTATGAGTATGCAGATTCCTGTTGTTATTGAGTTCAACTTTTATTGAACGGAAAACTCCTGGCAGTCACCATGTTATCCTCCAGGAGGAGCTCTGAGGAGATGTAGGTACTTTATACCCATTTCACAGATGAAGAGGCTGAGGCAAGACATAAGGACAGTGACTGGGACCCCATCCCAAGTATGACTTGGAAGCTAATTCTTTCCCCCACTTTTCTATCCCTTAAGTATTTTCCCGTGGAATATTTTCTTCATCCTTTAGGTAAATGAGTAGCCTTCAGATTTAACTGAGTAAATCAGTATCATGTTCTTTTACAAAAGGATGCTGGTCTGGCTTTAAGTCCTCCCTCCTCCTGGTGCTTCTGCCTGGAAGAAGACATGAATGAAATGTTTGCAGTCATTATCACATTGTGTTTAGCAATGAATCCCTTCCTGATGACCAGTTCACTCTTAATGAGTCTCATCCTCCAATACTGTGGCTCTTACAGAAGGGGTATGTGTGTCTCTACACTTGCCTGGGGGCCCCTGAGCTGTGTACAGTGGCTTCCGTCTTTACTTTCTGGACCAAGGTTCCTCAACCTTGGCACTGTTAACATTGTGACCTGGACCATTCTGTGTCATGGGGGCTTCCTGTGCATTGTAGGGGTCTGAGTGGCGTCCCTGGCTTCCAGTCTCTGGATACAATAGGCTTTCCCACCCCCATACACTGCCAGCCTCCTCTGTGGGGGCAAAGCCACCCCTGATAGATGATTCAAGGAATATTATTAAAGGTACTAGAGTAGATTAGCAATATGTAATATAGTGGCCTTGTATCTTAGACATCAGGACATACCTTGTGGTTTTCCTTGCATAATGTTCTTCCTGTCCATCAAATAGTACCTTACCTTGGAAGGATTCCCTGGATCCCACCCAGCCTCCTCCCCAGCATAGAAATGGATTCCTTCCCTCTGTGTGCATCATAAGTCACTTGTGTGACACATGTTACATTTCTTTCTATACCTACCTAGAGGTTTCTGCTATGTTTTCTTTTTTAGAAACATCTTATTTCTTATATAAATAAAAACATCTGAAACAAATATAATAAAACTTTTATAGACGAATACATTGGTATTTGTTGTTTTGTTTTTAAGCCCAGATTGATATGAGGGTACACATGTTCAGGTTACATTGTTTTCATTTCTAAGGTAAAGTTCAAGTTGTAGTTGAGCCCATTACCCAGGGGGTGTGCTGAACACCCTCACCCTGAGCACATTAGATGAGAGATTTCTGCTGTGGTAAGCTGATCTAGTCCATTTACTTCATCATCTTTGTCTTTGTATTCCTAGTAGTTAGCTAACCCCAGGTTCCAATGCTGAATTTAAAAATAAGATGGAAAATAACCGTAAAGAGGTAGTAGTGTAATTTCAGTCCTTTCAGAGATTTTATAAATAAACTCACATCCATTTTATACAAAGGTGTTTTCTTTCACATTCCAGCAGGTTGAACTTTTGTTTCTTCCTTCTCTGTCAGGTAGGATTTAAAGTAGTAAACTACCTTTTAGAGGATTGGTGTGTGGTTTAAGCAAGTTATATGTAAATATTTAGAGGAGCATCTGTCAGGTGGTAAGTCTTCTTAGCAGACTAAGAAGTCTGCTTTAGTAGTATTTTTTTTCCTATATCTTATATATCACTTTTCTAATTTCTCAATCTCAGAGGACTATTATGCTTCCCTCCCACCCATCTCTAGGCTGGAGAAATGCAATCTGACAGCTGCCTGCTGCCAGCATCTTTCCTCTCTTCTTAGCAGCCATAAAAAATTGGATGAATTGAACCTTCTAGGCAATGACTTGGGGCCCGATGGTATCAAGACACTGTGCGAGGCCTTGAGAAAATCAACATGCAAACTACAGAAACTCGGGTAATCCCCATTGACTTTTCCACTGGGATTTTAAATTTTCTTAAGGTTTTGGCTGGGTATAGTGGCTCATGCCTGTAATCCTAGCACTTTGGGAGGCTGAGGCAGGAGGATTGTTTGAGGCCAGGAGTTTGAGACCAGTCTGGACAACATAGCAAGGCCCTGTCAAAAAATTAATTTTAATTAATTTAAACAGCCACATGTGGCTAACAATTACCATGTTGAATAGTGCAGTTCTAGAGACTTCTGGAAATTTTGGGAACCTTCTCATTTCTCTCATTCTTATACCTGCTCTGTATTTTACTCACTGGATTCGCTTTCAACACCATCTCTGGGCCAACCACCCAGCATTGGAGACAGTGGGAAACAAATGGACATGGGCCTTGTCCTTGTGGGTCTTGAGTTCTTCTCAGGGAGATGAAAAATCTGAGACTTGGAAGCAGTCTCTGTCGTCCTGATGATATGAAAGAAACTGTGGGTTGAGATGTAGAAAAATAAGGGTGATCAGAACAGCAAGAGGCTAGTCTGAAGTGGTGTCACTGATGTCGAGTCCTAATGAGGACGGAAGGAGGAACCCATATATCAAAAGGGGACACTGGGAAGTGACTAGAGATGGAGGGTGGGTGTACAAAGGAAGCTTTGGGAGTGTGTGCAAAGGACCTGAGGCTGGACTAAGCTTCTTATTGCCGTTTGAAGCACTGAAAGGAGAGCATCTGATTAGAATGCTGTCGTTCAGCAATGTGGAGAGATCAGAGAGGCAAGCGATTGCTACTCCTAGAAAAAGATGTTAAACTTAGTTATCTTTTAGCAGAAGTCATCCCAAGTGCTAAGGAATCTTTGCCTACCTTGGGAGGGCGGCCAAAATCTGAACATGTAGTATTTGATGTAGGACTTTGCACTCTAGAATGGAAGAAAAAGTATCCAATGTATACATCCCTAATATGAGGCAAATTTATATCTTTATAGTGAAGGCTACAACCCATTTATTGCACGGGACGATGGGGAAAGGGGAGAGGGAGGGAACGGGAGGGAGAGGGTGAGGGGAGAGAGGATAAAGGGCAGGATCACACCAGTGGTGTATATTTGAATGGTCAGGAGAAAACTTCTAAACACAGATCAAAGATGTTCTCACATAGTAATGAGAAAGTCTCTTGAATGTTATCGCAATCAGGTTGATGAAAATATCTCTGATTGTATCTGAGGCCTGCACACTCTACCCGATGATTGAATTATTGTACACAGCGATGATTCAATAAAAAAAAACAAAACAAAAAACAACCTCCCTCCAAATACTCTGGAAGGCTTACTTTACATAAAAAATGACCATGGGTAAAGCATCAAGATCAAATCCCACAAAAAGTAAAGGTCCTAGAAGTGGGGGAAAAGCATAAATTGCTGCATACGATAAAAAGCATTCCAAAAAGAAATACTCAAAAAGCAGATTGAACCTTTTATATCAAAACAAGCTAAAAGACATTTACAAAAAGGAGACAAGCCACCCAAAAGCTCCAACATAAATCCCAATTAGAGAAATCATAAAGGTGATGGAACCAAGAAGGAACACAAAAGCAAATAAACATTGAAAATAGTGGTGCAAGGAAATAGAGGTTGGAAAATAGAATGTTTCACATTTAAAAAAATGAAGGGGATAAATAGTATGTGAGAAAAAGTGGCAAATTGTAGACATAGGCAAAAAAATTCTTACAAATAAAATTATTCCAGTTAATGAATGATGATAAAATGAAAGTATTGGAATCTCACTATTTTGCAACCCTTGGGGAATAAATATATCTGGACCTTGAACTACAAATATGATTAAATGGAATGAATGAAACCAGACCTTGTATGCCTCCTGATGAACAAGCAGATAAAAGAACACAGCACCACTCACTGA
Source organism: Perodicticus potto (assembly GCA_963574655.1). Taxonomy (NCBI): domain Eukaryota; kingdom Metazoa; phylum Chordata; class Mammalia; order Primates; family Lorisidae; genus Perodicticus; species Perodicticus potto. The sequence continues at coordinate 44,855 of CAUYRH010038398.1, read as the reverse complement.
TAGTGTTGCCACAGGGATGGCATCTGAGCTGATCTGGCCTCTGGATCTAGCAGCTGATGTCCTGGAGATTCAGAGGACACAAGAGACTGGTAGTCTGCACCACAAGTGTCAAATGGCTTCTTCAACAGAAAAATAATAAGGAAAAGAAACTGACAGAAGGTTCATGTTTTCATGGGAATGGGCAAAACTAAATTCTAGCATTGAGACCTTTTTGTGGTAAACTGTAAAGAAATGTGATTAAATGTTATCTATAAACTTCCTGATCAATACCGATTGCTTTTGTAGGGAAGCAGGGAGCCCTGAGTAGGAGGAGGGAACACACATGGAGTGGCTGCTGGCAGGGGAGGCTGCTGAAGCTTGGCCTTGACTTGGGTAATGGTTACAAGGATGTTCGCCTTCTAATAATCCTCTAAATTATTTGTGCAGGTTTTTTTCAGTTTTCTGTACCTGTTTTGTTATTCAGTATATATTTTTTTAAATAGAAAGAATTCCAACAAAGAGGCTTGTGTGGAAAAGAAAAAATTTTTTTAACAGCAAAGATAAAGAGACTTTTAGGTAGAGTTAACTTCATAGTGATAAATAAAAATGAGAATAAAAATTATCTTACTAATGACTCAATGAATCTACCAACAAATACCATTTTAAAATACCTTCTTCTGTTATAGGGACTGTGAGATAAATATATGTGTAGGATGTATAATCTTTGCTAGAGTATTTATATGTAAAAGAAATGTATCTTGGGTTTGTGTGTGTTGTTTGTTTTTTGCTTTTAAATGGGATAAAGAAGACATCGTGAAGGTTTAGAAGGCTTTGTTTTATTCTTCTATTTTAGTGGGGTGGGAAGGGTATGTGAACTATTTAGTAGTCTGTGCTTTGGACAAGAAGATTAGGAAACATTAGCACCTATCCTGACTCTGCCAAGAGGTATGCTGTACTTGGCTAAGCCAAGAGCTCTGCTTGCTTAAATGCTCTCACCTCTCTAATTCTCAATGTTATCATCTGTAAATGTGAATTGTCTCTGTCCCTACTCATCATGAGGTAGGAGGAGCCCCTCATAGTCTTTGTCAATTTTTCTTGGAACCACAATCCAAGTTTGTTTGCCAGCTTGGGAGATGGTGAATGTTTGCAGGGTGGGTGGCTCCAAGCAAGAAGGTTGGCAAGCAGCTTCTAGAAGGCAGTGGGACATTTCCACCCCCTCCCACCCCAGTTACTATGCTTTGCACAGCCTCCTTCCACATTCTCACATACATACAAAATAACCTTCGTATGTGTTCCAGCAAATGCACTGTGGCTGGAGATGATCAGCCTGAAAGGATGGAGAGGCACCACCACAGAGCCCTCACCATGGGCCACAGTCTCGAAGCTCTATTCTTATCCACAAGAGAAACCGCAATGTATTCAAATCAAAGCAATTGTTTGAAAAAGAGAAAGTCTTCTTCTCTCTTTTTTTTTTTTTAAGAAATTCTCTATCTCCCGATGAATAATGAAATAATTAGGATTTCCAGGAAACTGTGATGTGCCAGGACCATCTTACACCAGCTCTCAAGAGGTGTGTGCACCTCTTTCCAAGTGGCCATCGGCCTGGGGCCTTCCATCAGCCACAGTGGGAGAGTTTCTACCACAGACGCAGGCATAGGCTACACACGAGCTTCTTTCTTTTTTTCCTCTTAACGTTTTCCAAGCTGGTTACTGAACATTCACCAGCCCACCGGAAACCAGCATGACAGCCAATACAGCCAAACAGCAGAACTACGGTTTCAAGGCTTTACTCCGTGCAGTTAAAAGTCAGCTTCACTGATCTGGTCAGTAATGACAACTCCTACTTCAAAACGTTGTTCTTACTTGTCTTATAAATAATTATTAAGCCCTTACTACGCAGCAGGTGCAGCTAGGTAATGAGGATGCAGGGGTGAATGGAAGACTCCCGGTGCCTAGCCCCAAATGAACAAAGAGGAAAGAGAAAATCAAGCAAATAAATAAGAAAGTAGGAAAAGATACATGCTCCAGAGCAAAAGTACAGGGCGCTTAAAGAGCTTGTAAGAGAGGCACCTGATTAAGACAGCAGGGTTGGGCAACTTTTTTTTTTTTCATCATAGTTGTATAAATTAATGCATTTATTTATGCACAATGTGCTGGTTTTATATACAATTTGAAGTAATTACAACAAACAGGTTAACATAACGTTCACTGCACTTTCTTAAGTCTTCAAAGAAGTGATATTTACTTCAAGATACAGAGGACAGCCAGGCACAGTGGCTCACTTCTGTAGTCCTAGCACTCTGGGAGGCAGAGCAGGGTGGATCCCTAGAGTTCAGGAGTTCAAGACCAGCCTGAGCAAAAGTGACACCCCGTCTCTAAAAAAAAAAAAAAATAGCCGGGCGTTGTGGCTGGCACCTGTAGTCCCAGCTACTCAGGAGGTTGAGTCAAGAGAACCACTTGAGCTCAGGAGTTTGAGGTTGCTATGAGCTATGATGCCCCAGCACCCTACCAAAGGTGACAAAGTGAGACTCTGTCTCAAAAAAAAAAAAAAAAAAAAAAGAAAGAAAGGTAACAAAGGACGAGTGAAAATTAGTATGATATGTGTGTGTGTCTTTGGAGAGAATGAAGAACAAGTAAATACCAAGGCCCTGAGGCAGGAAAGACACTGACACTGTGAACTGATGACAGGCTCTTTGGGGACTTTGAGGAAGACTTTGGATTTTATTGTAAACACAAGAGGAAACCACCTCCGAGGTAGGACAGGGAATTCCTTCCACAATGCAAGGAAGCTGAGGAAAGGGATGAGACACTTTGACGGTAGGGCCCACTGGGTGATTCATGACTAATAAATGAGGCTCCCATACCTAATAGAAAGTGTTTGATAAACACAGGCTCCAAGACATTTGCATTATCAATTATAATTATTTGGGAAATTAAATAAACTGAGCGCCCATTGCCTCCCTTTTAATGTAAAAGCAATACCCACCCCAAAGTGTATGTACTCTGGGGACATCTCATAAACTCTGAAGCAGAGAGAATTTCGGTTACAGGAAGGATGTGGCCATTGCCTCATTTCTCTTTCATCTCCAGAATATTTTCACTGGTGTGGAAACTGCTCTCGGCTCTCAGAAAATGAACTGGTGTGTGCACACGGCTTCGTTTTGGAAGTGCAACTGGTTTTCTTTGCTTTGACACAAGTACTGTTCTTCCTTAACATTCACCAGATCTTTCAAGCAGCAGCAACGGTGTCTGCCAGGAATGGCAAAGAGACCATCCAGGGTGAGCCTGAGCCCCCTTCCCACTGAGGCTGTCAACGTATCCAAACCTGGGACTGGCGGCCCCGTAGGCTTAAAGACCCACTGACAGCAGCTTTTAGAAATGTGTGGTTTTTATTTGTGCCAATGGGGTGTTGTTCCTCTGGTCCCCATTTTCTGCAGGTGGTCCATTTAATTTCACTTCCAGCCACTACCTTCTGCATTGATTCAGGGAAGTTACTTGTCTTCTCTGTACATTTCAAATCCCAGAATCTTTTACATTTCCTGTGTGTTTCCCTTCTCCTCTTATACCCACCACCCCCAAACTCCAGTGCAAAAAGAAAAAAAAAAGAAGATTAAAATCCTACAGAATAAAAACTTTCCATGAGTCTGAACCCAGTTTGGCATCATTTATATATACCTGGGCAGCTATTTGACTCTGTGGCCGGAAATGGTTTGCTTCAACACCTGAGAGTTTTCTTTTTCTCCTTAATGATCTTATTTTAATGGTTCGATTTTGACCAATCCTGAGTTCCTGCTGAAAGGGATCTGGGAGACACCTCATTCCTCTAACTGGTGACAGGAGTTTATAAAGTTTGGGCTGGTAGAAAAGCTCAGGCAATTGTGAGAAATGAACAGGCGTTTTCAGTTTGGATAACCCATGACAGGGGTGACGTCCAGGGCAGACACATCATCTTGCGATTAGAAGAGGAAGGCTGCCCAGAGGCGGTGACGCTTCAGGGCAGCCCCCGGAGCACCGCAAGGTGCACATTCAGGAGGACCTTAGGGCGAGCTGCAAGGTCAGGCTGGAGAAAGCAGACAAAGGAGGCTTTGAGTAGGTTGTCCTGGGAGGGGCTGAAAAAATAATGAAGGTGAAGAAACGTGGGCATGAGACAGGGCTCATGGCTTTAGTGTAGGACCTGAAAACAGAGGACAGAATCCACCACAGGGCAACAGGTGTGCGTCTGCGTGAGCGCGCATGTGGTCCCCTGCATGTGTGTTCTTGGATACACATAAGCAATGCAGATCTCACTCTCCGTAACACTTTTCCGGAGGTGTAGCAGGTGTGAGGCAGCCACAGTTATTCAATTATTCATTTTGGAGGCTGAAGGGCATGGGAACAAAGCTTCATTGAGGCTGCTGAGAAGGAAAAAAATAATTAATGAGTAAGGCAATAGGAGTCTTGTGGTCCATCAGAGACAAGCTGTCCACGGAGGGGACCTGAGTTCCCACAGAAGCAGCGTGCTGTAGCAATAGCAGTCACATCAGACAGGCTGGGGGTTTGAAAAAAACACACCTCACCTCCAGGCCTCATTTCCCCCTCCTATGAGGTAGATATTGTTGGGTTCCCTCCATCAGAACTGGGGGTGGGAGGGATGAGTATTCTCAGCTCCTCACTTAAGGTTTGGAATCTGAACTCATGGTCAGTCCAGGAATAAGCAGGATAAATGCCCCTGGCCTGCCTGAGCTCATCTGCTATTTCAGGTCACAGAGCTATCATCCCTCCCCCTCTGGCCCCACACTCCTCTCACCTTCATGTTGATCACCTGGAGACATAATATGACCCCATGGATTTATCGGCTGAGCTTCTGTTGCTGAACACAGGAGATGGTGTCTAGGAAAACCCAGGTCCCCAGTGAGTATTGAGGAGGCATCAGAATGAGCAAGGGTTCCTAGGAGAGCACATGTGTTCCCACAGACAAAGGGTAGGGTTTGCTTCTGGTGCTGTGCCCAGTTAGGGGAGATAATTGTGTAAAGCTGTGCCAGGGGAAGGCTCTTTATTTTGTTTTCTTCTATTTTTAGACCATGAACGTCACGGCCAACAATGTAAACCTTTCAGGAAGGTTTAAGGTATCATATGGCTTTTTTTTTTTTTTTTCCATGATCTCAAGGCTTCCCAAGAATAATAAAGTTTCAAGTTCAAGTTTAGCCAGATAGGTGGTTTGTTGCTTTCTTTCCATTATCTTTGTACCTCAAAGGACCACTCCTACAACTAAGAGCTCTGACACTAAGATGCATGGATAACTGACCCCACCAGGGTGTTTGGAGGATGAAACTAAATGTGATAGGACAGGGGAAGTGCAAGCAGGGTTGAGTTCTGACAGCAGGGCTACTGTTTCCTTTTAGCTGGGCTGTGTGCCCTAGGGAGCCAGGGTCAGGTATTACTCATTTTTTATAACCTTCATAACCAAACTTAACCAAAAACATCAGCTAGGAAAAGGCCTCTTTCCTAAGAGCCACCTCTATCCCAGCCAGCCCTCCTAATGGATCCAGGGGTAACAGTTCACTGCGGCTTCTCTGGTCTTTGAAGTCTTGACTCATTTCAAATCGTTCTCCATATCTTTCAAAGTAATAGTACAGGCATACTTCCTAATTTAAATTTAAATTAACTTGGCCTTGAAAAATGCCATGAACCCTTGGTCCAACGTGGAGGAGGTGGAGGAGATGTCATGTGTCCTAAGGACACTGGACACAGTGTCTGCAGGAGGAGGCATTCTCCTCTCCCCCGTCACGGGCAGGTTTGCCTGGCAGTCACAACTGCTGCTTCAGCCCTGTGCTTTCTCTAGAACAGAGTTTCTCAAAGTGGGGTTCCTGGATGAGCACAAAAGTGGGGTTCCTGGACGAGCACTGTCGCTGTCACCTCAAAACTGGTTAGAGATGCAAATTCTGCATCCTTACCCTAGACCTCCTGAATCAGAAACCTGGGGCAGAGGTGGCCGGGGACCTGCCTTTTACAAGCAGTCTGGAGATGCTGAGCAGCCCAGTGACTGAGAACCATTGATCATTTGACACCATAAGGGCTGTGACGAGATTGCCTGAAGGGTAGATGCCTCTTCTGTGAGGACATCAAAGAGGAGGTGACTTGGGCTTTGCACATGGTCGGTTTTTCAGCAGACCTCTGTTGGGGCTGAGGTGAACCAGGTCTCTCCCCGCCATCTCTATGCTAAGTGGGGAATTCTTCTTCAGAATTTCCCCCCTAAACCTACTCATCTGAGTGAAACTTTAGTAGAACTAGAAAAGAGAAACAGCAGGCAAGTACCCATCTGGAGAGGAGGCTCATCCCTTCCCACTTGAGTGAGAGGGGGACGGGACAAGAGGGGAATGGTTTCTTATCCTTGCTTCTGAGACTGTGCCAGAGAGAGCACCATGCAACAAGACCGCACTGCAAGACCCACTTTCTCTCCAGCACATGAAGTGCTAAGTGAACTCTCAGGGGTGGAGACCCAAGGGAATCAGGGAAAGGAAGGCAGGTGTGGCTAGGAGCATTCTAAGTCCACATAGGGTGGGTCTATGGGGATGTTACTCTTCATTTCTGCCTTTAAAATTTAAATTCAGGCAGGAAGTTTTTCATGCTGTCAGTGAGGGAACAGTGGCTCTAATGCACAGCGGGAGACAGCCTTTTACCATTAGGGTGGGGGAGTCGGTTGGCTGAGGACAGTGCTGGTCCTGGACACTCAACCCTGAGAAAGTCACTGTCCCTGCCCTCAGGGAGCTGGCTGTTCAGTGGGGACAGGGATGAACATGATCGAGTGACATTTTTAAACCATACCACCTGGGGACATTGAGGCCCCTGACCCAGTCTGGGAGGGGTCAGTGATGCTTCCCAAAGGGAGTAACTGTAATCAGAAGGACAGGCAAAGCCAGCCAGTGCAAAGGGAGTGGTGGGGACAGAGGGTGGAGCAGGCAGAAGGAAAGGATGACAATGGTTCAGTGGGTCTGGAGCAGAGACCAGAAAGGAGGCAGGTGGGATGAAAATGAGATGGGGGCCTGTGGGAGGACACCACTCTTGTGGCACTCTAGGGTGACCGATATTATAGACTTCAGCCAGCACGTTGGCAAAGGAGTGGTGTTTTGATATGAATATAGGCAAGGCTGGGGCATCAGCCAGGAGAACTATAGTGGTGGTGAAACCACCATCCAAAGATAGAATTCCTAGAGGTAAAATTAATGAGAAATTTGCTAAAACCATGTGAGGAAAACTTTAAAACTCTCTTGAAAGGCATAAAATTAGAACTAAACAAGTAGAAGGACAGTGTGTGTTCTTAGTTAGAATGACTTCACATTATAAATATGTTGATTCAGTCAAACTTCACATGTATTTCAAATGATTTAAAAAAAAATGCCAAGACATTTTCCACATGCATATATACCCCCCCTCTCCCTCCCTCAACTTCCCACAAAGAGATAGAGAAAATTATGGTAAAGCTATTTATTTTTAATTGTTGGGGATTCATTGAGGGTACAAGAAGCGATGTTACACTAGTTGTATTTGTTGGGTAAAGTCCCTCTTACAATCGAGTTTTGCCCCCCAAACATTTATGCTTTAGAGTGAATTTAAGAATACCTAAATGAAGAGTTTTGTTACCAGGAAGCTCAGGTTTTGAATTATGGCTTGCTTTTTTTTTGTTGTTTGTTTGTTTGTTTGTTTGTTTTTGCAGTTTTTGGCCTGGGCTGGGTTTGAACCCACCACCTCTGGCATATGGGGCCAGCACCCTACTCCATTGAGCCACAGGCACTGCCCAGATGGCTTTATTTTCTATGAGCTATAGAATCTTACAAGCTATTTCACCCCCTAAAGTCTTGTTTTTCTCATTTGAAATAGAGTTAACAAAAGCCATTTCACAGGACTGGTTGGTTGTAAGGAGGAAACATTCCATTCATTGTAAGCAACAAACGAATGGTCTTGAACTCTCAAGTGTCTACTAGGTAACAGACATGGTCTATTCCTAATTACCCCAATTGCTTAGTGGGGTGGACAGATAACAAATGTCTTCTTTTTTGGACAAGTGAGGCTGTTCTCTACCTTTATTTGTTCATTCATTCATTCAAGAAATGGGTATTAAGGCCAGGCTCAGTGGCTCACGGCTGTAATCCTAGCACTCTAGGAGGCTGAGGCAGGAGTTCGAGACCAGCTTGAGCAAGAATGTCAAAATAACAGGCAGGTATTGTGATAGGATCCTATAGTCCCAACACTCTAATGAGGGCAACGAGGCACGATTCTATCTGAAAAAAAAAAAAAAAAGATAATAAATATCTGTTACATGGAAGGTAATATCCCAGAGGACTTGAAATATAGAGTAGATTAAAAGATGGTTCCAGAAACTTAACAGGCTACTATGGAAGGGGCTTACTATTTTACTTAGACCTTGCTAAGCTAGACTCAAATTTAGGACTCTTCAGAATAGAAGAATATTGAGGACCTTGGACACCCATCATCCAATCACGGTGCTTCATTAACAATTGTAGAAATTAAGGCCCTGTAGGTCTAAGTACTTTGTTCAATGTCATACAGGTAGTTATCCAAAGAAGCCAAGTACCTTGTTCAAGGCCATGCAGATAAGTAGAAGTATAATCCTTATCTTTATTCTATAACATGTTACTTCAAAAAGCTGACAAAACAATTTAAATTTTCTCAAACCCAGCCCTGGCCAAAAACTGCAAAAAAACACAGTTAAAATTTTCAGTTTGGAAATTTCTCCAAAACTTCCTGTTTAAAGACAAAATAAAATCAGATAGCACAGAATAATCAGATCCTTGTATTGTGCTTGACTGCATATGTTCCACAAATTATAATTTATTAGTGGTCCTTCAGATACAGCATGCAGATATATTATAAAATTTTTTTTTTAATTAGACTAGTATGTGACAAGCAATCTTAAAAATCAAGTAACACTGATTACATACTACTAAAATAGTCAAAGATGATTAGAGATGAACTGTGTAATCAAATTAGTACAGTTTGCCTTTTCCTGCATAATAAAAAAGACATTTGAAAATGCCCCCCTGCTCCATCTAAGAAATATGTTAACTTTGTAAATATTGGCTTCAAGTTCCAAATAGTTACAAGCATAAGGATCTGATTTTCATATAGATCTCTAAGACCACATTACTTTTGGTTGCACCTTCTTCTCCCATTCAGTTCTCTTTTCTTTATTCTCTTTTTCCTTTTTTTCAGACAGTCTCACCCTATTGCCCCACGCTAGAGTCCCATAGTGTCAGCTTCACTCACCACAACCTCAAACTCTTGGGTTCAAGTGATCCTCCTGCCTCAGCCTTCCAAGTATCTGGGACTACAGATGCCCACCACAATGCCCTGCTAATTTTTCTATTTTTAGTAGAGATGGGTGTCGTGCTCTTGTTCAGGCTGGTCTTCAACTCTCAAGCTCAAGGGATTCTCCCACTTTGGCCTCCCAGGATGCTAGGATTACAGGTGTGAGCCACCATGCCCAGCCTTTTTTCTTTTGTCTTAAATCTGACTATGACTTCACATCCTGGCCTTCTGGATCTTTCCACTTTTGACAAATGCAAACAGTATAGCTTGTTAAAGTATGCACACGTTTCGAGAACAGGTCTTTTTTTTTTTTTTTTTTTTTAAGAGACAGTCTTGCTTCTGTCACCCAGACTGAAGTGCAATAGCAGGATCATAGCTCACTGCAGCCTCAAACTTCTGGGGTCCTTCTGCCTTAGCTACCACATAGCTGAGACTTACATGCGTGTGCCACTATGCCTGGTCAATTTTTTTTTGTACACATATTTTTTTGTAGATATGGGATCTTGTTATGTTGTTAAGGTTGGTCTTGAACTCCTGGCCTCAAGGAGTTAGGCTCCCAAACTGCTAGGATTACAAGCATGAGCCATTGTACCTGGCCCTGAAAACATACTTCTTTTTTTTTTTTCTGGAGACAGTCTTACTATGTTGCCCTTGGTAGAGTGCCGTGGCGTCACAGCTCACAGTAACCTCAAATTCTTGGGCTTAAGAGATTCTCTTTTTTTTTTTTAGAGATAGAGTCTCACTTTGTTGCCCTCGTCACAGCTCACTGCAACCTCCAGCTCTTGGGCTTAGGCGATTCTCTTGTCTCAGCCTCCCAAGTAGCTGGGACCACAGGCGCCCACCACAATGCCTGGCTATTTTTTTGTTGCAATTTGGCCGGGGCCAGGTTTGAACCTGCCACCCTCGGTATATGAGGCTGATGCTCTACTCACTGAGCCATAGGCACCGTCCTTAAGTGATTCTCTCGCCTCAGCCTCCCGAGTAGCTGGGACTACAGGTGCCTGCCATAATGCCGGGCTATTTTGTTGTTGTTGCAGTTGCTATTGCTTAGCTGGCCCATGCTGGGTTTGAACCCACAAGCCTGGGTGTATGTGGCCAGCACCCTACCCACTAAGCTACAGGTGCCATCCAGAACACATACATTTTTAACAAGTAACTAAAAAAATGTACTCTAGAAGAATGGCAAATGTACACACGGTTCTGCCAACCAGATTTTGTAAGCAACATTCATGAAGTGTTTGGTAATGCGTTTTTTTACCAAAAACGTATCAGAGTACTGTTCTCAAGGAGTTTAAATGCTGGCAGGAATAAACAAATAATAATAAACAAAAATGATTAGTTTTTTCTATTTTTAGTAGAGACAAGGTCTCACTATTGCTCAGGCTGGTCTTGAACCCCTGACTTAAAGTAATCCACAGCAAACTCAGTCTCTTGGGCTCAAGTGATCCTCTTGCCTCAGCCTCCTGAGAAGCTGGGACTACAGGTGCCTGTCATGATGCCCAGCTAGTTTTTCGAATTTTAGTAGAGACAGGGTCTTGGTCTTGCTCAGACTCATTTTGAACTTGTGAGCTTAAAAGATCCACCTATGTCGGCCTCCCAAAGGGCTAGGATTACAGGCGTGAGCTATCGTACATGGCCATTTTATACTTATTTTAAGCGGAAACACCAAGGGTGGTGCCTGTGGCTCAAGGAGTAGGGTGCCAGCCCCATATACCAGAGGTGGTGGGTTCAAACCTGACCCTGGCCAAAAACTGCAAAAAAAAAAAAAAAATAGAGTATGTTTAAACTGAAACACCAGCAGCTTAAAAAGTTTGGATTCAAAAAACTAAATAGAGAAGTTGAAGCTCATATGATAAACTTCTAGCTCATACACGGGGCACTTCTCTTACTCAATGAGACTTTTTTTGTGAGTAGGCTATTGAGAGTATGGTTATCTACATCATTGTACTTATTCTGGTCAAACTTTGTAACATCTCTATAATTTTCTATGTAATCTGACATTTTCTCACTTCTTCTGGGTTTTATGTTGCCTTTCATGCCTTCATATATTTCCACATTTAATCACGTTGGCACACTTCTACCTTTATTGTCTTCCCTATTCACTGGTCTACTTTAAGTCTTGCGTCCATAGTGTGGTTTCTTTAAAGGAAACCTACTTCCTCTCACCACGCTGCATTTGTACACTTTCTTCTAAACAAGTTCAATCATTAAATAGCAATCTAAGCCTATAGTAATTAATTAAAAACTATCGATGACTCTTCTTTTTACAAATAAATGTGTTTATAAGAAACACATTAAAATAGTAAGGCTGTAAGGAATGAGTAGAAGCCACCAATTTCCCCCACTAGATTTCTTCCTGACAGCTGATGATATCACATACTTGACAGACCAGTTTGGAAGTCAAGGTTCAGAAGAACACAATAAGAAAAGAAAAAGAGTCATTTAATAAACATTCAATTCAGATTACATATAGTGCTATTACAATAAGCTAAAATGTTCACCTAAATGAATATGTTTTGTGACCACATGAAATAGCCTGCTTTCGAGTTAATTTGTGGGAAACAATTAAACGCTAAATATTTTAATTATTTGTAACGTCAAAGAGTCAGAACAGGTGAAAATTTAAAGAACCGATAACGCAGATAATCTGATTTTCATTATCATCAACAAAATTATTTATGTCATACCTATTATTTATTGGACCCTAGAAGATGTAAACTATAAAAGAAATTTTTGTTTTATCAATGATTTTTGTTTTATCCTTTCTCTTAAAGCAGTTTAAGACATGTTCTATACCCCGAGGGTTCATGATTTAGCTGATACAGTACAATGACTTACAAAGATTTACTAAGCAAACTCTTGTTAAATATGTACTTAACATAAGTGTAAAATAAATGCCACGGCCTATACTTGTTGTAGGGACACACAGTAAGAGCACAGAGATTGGGGAAGGAGGCAGAATGGAAGACCCCAAGGGAGAGGTGACAGGAGAGCTGGGCTTCTCTGGAATGAGCAGCATTTAGATTACTGAGGGCCAGAGGGCAGCTGCTGTCGCCCCCTGGGGCCACACGTGCTCTGGACGTTTCCAGTCGGCTGCTGCTGCCATTGCTGGTCTCAACAGGGCTCACTGCCCTGACAGACAATGAACAGAGTCGACAGCTGCCCAGGAGTGGTTGGAAATGGCTGCAGCCAGCAGACTGAGACTGGGATATGGGCGGGGCATAGGTTTAGGACAAAGGCTTGGAGGTCTCTTCCCTGAGAGGGCCTGCGAGGAAAAAAATGAGAGCGATACAAAAAAGGAAAAAAGTCCAGGAACAACCTTTATCTTCAAGCCACAGCCCCAAGTGATTTGGACAAATTAAGGAGAACAAAATAGATGAATTGCCAAAAAGTCATTTTCCCACAGAGATAAAAGAAAATTAACACATTTCTTATTTGTATTTTGCTTATGTAAGGTTACTTATACCACAGAAATATGAGTTTAACAGTTCGATCTTAGATACCACAGAAGAATATTCACTGTCAGTTAATTATCAAAATATCAAGTCATTATACTACAAATTTCACTAGAATACTTCCATCTGCGAACAAGTGACAAGTGCTCTGCTGTGGTCTAAAGTACATAGTAGAAGGCCTACATATTAATCAGAGTGACCTTATAGAGTTAACTCAGTTTGAAGAGAGCAGAGATATGAATGAAGCTAACTTAGCCCTTTGTCTTCATTCTCATTCTAAAGAAAAGTGTGCAGTGAAGACTTCTCACAGGAGAAGTGACACAGGGAACACTCTGGTAAGCCCCTTTAAGATATAAAAATGTATTGGCTCAGCATCCCATGGCCTTAAGTTTAAGAAAGTAATAATTTAGATGGTTCCTAATTACAATGCCCTTCCATTGTACAGGTCCTGCCTACCTTAAGCCCTGTTCTATAGAAAAACACTGAGCTAGGAGACTCGAGAAGAGGGAGAGCTGGTGAAGCCTGGTCCCCACAGTGGGAGAAGGGAAGGAGGCTGCGCTCTTCCTCAGGTGGCTCGTGGTAGGTGGTTGTCATTCTAAATCTCTGATAACACAAGCAATTCAGTATCTCTATATTTTTATATGATTATTCTAATTATCCTCTTTTTTTTTTTTTGAGACAGAGCCTCAAGCTGTCCCCCTGGAGACCTGCAGAGAGTGCTGTGGCATCACAGCTCACAGCAACCCCCAATTCCTGGGCTCAAGCGAGTCTCCTGCCTCTGCCTCCCAAGTAGCTGGGACCACAGGTGCCCGCCACAACGCCCGGCCATTTTTTTGTTGCAGCAGTCATTGTTTGGCAGGCCTGGGCTGGATTCGAACCCATCAGCTCAGGTGTACGTGGCTGGCGCCGTAGCCCGTTGAGCCACAGGCACCGAGCCTCTAATTATCCTCTTAATGACAAATCTCAAGCTGTTATATGACACTACCCATAGTTGGATATTTATCACATTAAATTTATTAATTACAAACATTCCTTCATATAATATTTGATACAAATCCTAAAGCACGGTAATCCAGAATATTGTACTACATTAGTCTGCTTGGACTGCCATAACAAAATACCACAGTGACTTAAACAGATATTTATTTCCTCACAGTTCCGAAGGCCAGAAGTCCAGGATCAAGGGGGTAGGGAATTCCGTTTCTAGTGAGGGCTCTCTGCCTGGCTTGCAGACAGCTGCCTTCTCACTGTGTCCTTACAGCCTTTTCTCTGTATAAGCAGGTGAGAAAGATCTCTCTGTTGCCTCTTCCTCTTCGTATAAGGACCTATCAGATTAGGGCTCCACCCTTATGACCTCATTTAACCTTAATTATCTCCCTAAAGGCCCTATCTACAAATACAGTTACACTTGGCAGCTTGGTGCCCATAGCATAGTGGTTATGGCACCATATGTACTGAGGCTGATGGGTTTGAACCCAGCCTGAGCCAGCTAAACAACAATGACGACTGCAACCAAAAAATAGCTGGGCAGGTAGTGGCAGGTGCCTGTAGTCCCAGCTACTTGGGAGGCTGAGGCAAGAGAATCACTTAAGCCCAAGAGTTGTAGGTTGCTATGAGCTGTGACGCCACGGCAACTCTACCGAGGGTGACATAGTGAGACTCTGGCTCAAAAAAAAAAAGAAAGAAAAAAAAATTCACTTGGGGACAGGGGCTTCAACATACAAGATGGGGGTCTGTGGGGAGGGGGTGTTGGGAGGGTGGGCAAAATTCCATCTGTAATACCTTCCCAACAATATCTGTATATGGTTTTTACATTTTGATAGGATATTAAGTCATAAGAAATTACATTTGTTGAAGTTCAGAGAACAACACCCCAAAGTATGGTGTTTTGGCATGCCCAGCACTTCGGAATTAAGGGAAATTGACAGGCCTTACAAGTTGCCTCAGAGCCAAGGACTTGCAACTTTTCTTGTTTCTCCTTTCCAAGCACAAGGAGGGGCTCTCTCTGAAAGTTCCCTTATCTGACTGAGGAAAACATCTTTCAAAAGAAGTATGATGTCTTGGACCCTGTCCCTAGCAAAGTTAGGAAAGATTAACTGCAGGAAAGGAGTGAAAGTTACCATGCCCAGTCTTTCATCGCTCTTCTGAGGGCAGCTCTAAGCGATTACCTGGAAGACTATATTTGCATAAGACAACCTTTGTTTGCAGTGAAGTTCTGCCCCCGCACCTTCCCACTACTACTTTTTGTCCTTCCATCCTATACGGCATCCAAAGAAAATCACTTACAAACCATTTATCTGGGCTGCTAGGTGGCTCACACCTATAATCCTCCCAGGTGGGAGGACTGCTTGAGTTCAGGAGTTGGAGACCAGTCTGAGCAAGAACCAGACCCTGTCTCTACTAAATATAGAAAAAGTGAGGCAAGAGCATCATTTGATGCCACGAGTTAGAAGTTGCTGTGAGCTATGGCACTCTACCCAGGGCAACAAAGTGAGACTCTGTCTCAAAAAAATAAATAAATCATTATCTGGTCTTCCAAGTCCACCACTGTGCGGTGTTCAAGTTCACTCTGGTGTTAACCCTAAAAATCATTTACTATCCCTCTAAAATTGCCTGTAGCCCCTCCTCCACCCCCACTCTCCCATATGAAGAAAGCATGTAAGCCTCAGCTGTCTGGCTCTTCTTTGGGTCTTGTATTTATAGGACTCCCATGTCCACATGCATGTTAATAAATCTGTATGCCTTTTCTTCTAATAATCTGACTATTATCAGTTCATCTTAGCAAACTTGAACCTTCAGAAGGAGAGGAAAAATTCTCTTAGCTCCTACCCATTAAAGTCAGCTCTCTGCAAAAAACACATTTAAAATTCAAGTACATTTAGCAAAAATAAGCACATTTTAATATTGTTTCTTTCTCCTCTAAAGCACAATTTTGATAGGATCTGAGTAAAAGATGAATAAAAAATACTCCTTAAAGCAGCGGGTCGCAGCATTAGGAAGGTTGAGAACCACTTCCTTAAAGAGTTTATAATCTGATTGTGAGAAAAATAAAAGCCAATGATATCAATAATGTATGGGTACTACAGTTATTAAGAATGTAAGTTTGGAGTAAGAAAGACCTGGTTTAAATCTCAGATCTGCTACTTAATGCCTCTGTAGATCCTAGATAAATTATTTAACATTGCCAAACTTTATTGCCTTTATCTATACAGGAGCTATCACTACTGACCTTTCAGGATTATTGTGAGACACAACCAAGATAACACTGCAAAGAGTTGATAGCACAATGCCCTGGCATGTGGTCTGTGCTCAGTAGGTATTACTGCTAACACAACTAATGTTTGTACATACTTGTGCTAAAGGAGCCCAGAAAAAAAACACTTTGCTCAGCCCGGAAGTCAGAGAAGGTTTCTCAGAGAAGATGAGAACAGACCTGTACCTTTCAAGGGTTAGATAAGTGTTAGTTGGATGGAGAGAAAGGTAGGAATGGTGACCCATGCAGAGGAAATAGCACAGTGTATTCAGGACATTATAAGTACTTGGCACTTGCAAGCAGGTCCCTAGCAAAGTCAAGTAAACTTTTAGTTTAGTGCTCAGTTCCCCTTTCCTTAGCATCTTGCAGCACAGTTGCTTCTCCCTTCATCCTGCCCAGAAATGCCGTCCATCCTGCAGATGGCTGAGTTGGATTTGTTCTGTACGAACCACTCAGCCCTACCAAGGAAAGTGGACCAGGCCCCTCTAGAATCCTGCCAAAACCTGTTCTTTTTTTTCTGCCTTAAGAACACGAGAGGCGATGACCTGCAGAGTTGGTGTAACTTAGGGGCAAAGTGTATGGGCTCTGAATTAAACTGCCTGAGTTCAAACCCTGGCCCTGTTACCATGTCACGTTGGGCAAATTACTTCACCTCTGTGTGCTTCAGTTTTCCCCATCTATTAATTAGGGTGATAATAACAGCATCTACCTCTTATCATGAGACTGTTGTGAGGATTCAGTGAGTTAATGTAAGAAAATTAGAACAGGGCCTGGCTGTTAATAACTATTAGCTAGTATAATCTCACAAAACTGGAAGTCTTTCTTTCATGGACAGGACATTCTTGTGAAAACAGAATGGGCCAGACTGGAAAAGTGGTCATTAGGGGAGGGTAAAAGGAAGAAGGGACAATAAAAGAGTAAAAAGCATACAACTAAATCTGCTAATGCCTTTTATCTACTGATTCCCTACATATCAAAAGTATTGCAGTAAGCGCTTCATATACGTTCCTTCATCTAAGCCTTGTAACAGCTGTTAGGTAGACCGTACTGGCCCCATTTTCTGGGGCTCGGAGAGGCACAGAAATCTGCCTAGACAAATAGGAGCAGGATTTAAAACTATGGGTATATGGCTAGAGTCATGTGTTCCCAGCAGCTACTTCTCTTCAGCTCCACAGGACTCCATTTTCTTAGCTTGAAAATTATATCAGACTTCACATTGCAAAGAAGCAACCAGAGTGGTGCCTAATTTTGCACATGATTTTCTAGGCCTACTCCAGGAAATATGAACATGTGCCTCAGACCCAGTTTTCATCCTATGATGAGAATTCTATCTTATAAAAATCATGAAGTACAGTCAATAAACAAGAGTGTATTTTCTCCCATTCTGAGGGCTGTCTGCCTGCTACACTTACTGTGTTCTTAGCAGTGCAGAAGCTTTTTAGTTTAAGAAAATGCTATGAGGGCTATCTCTCACAGTACGATCAAAATGTTTCTGATTGTATATGAAGCACATTCTGCCCTATGACTGCACCAATGTACACAATTATGATTGAATAAAATTATTAAAAAAAAAAAAAGAGTGTAATTCCTTGTCGAAAAGTTCAGAATATAGTACAATTACACATTGTAAACAAAAGCATTTTTTTTTTTGAGACAGAGCCTCAAGCTGTCATCCTGGATAGAGTGCCGTGGCATCACAGCTCACAGCAACCTCCAATTCCTGGGCTCAAGCGAGTCTCCTGCCTCCGCCTCCCAAGTAGCTGGGACCACAGGCGCCTGCCACAGTGCCCAGCTATTTTTTGGTTGCAGCCGACATTGTTGTTTGGCGGGCCCGGGCTGGATTTGAACCCACCAGCTCAGGTGAACGTGGCTGGTGCCTTAGCCACTTGAGCCACAGGCGCTGAGCCAACAAAAGCATTTTTTAAGAACTTCAATTCTGTTTGCAGAAATTATAAATTGACCAGGCCTATATTTGCTTTATAACAAGAAGTACGGCCAATTCTAATCTTTAATTTATATTTTTTTCAAGCCTAAATATTGTATAAAGTATTCGGTGGGCCTTTAATATCCTTGTGATTCCTATTTCATAATCATCTGGCTTGTTAGGTATCCCCTCTCGCCCTTTTTCCCCTATCAAAGAATATAACGTTCTTATAACAAAATGAAAATAAATTTAGGAAAAATTACCCATGGGAAAGGTGAAAAAAAAGAGACTGTCAAGACTGTCTAGCTATGTAAAGCAGTAACTTCGTGAACTAAACCCAGATGTATAAACTATAGTCTTATGAACCTTATCTATAGAGAGAGGGAGCTTCTTTGCCAATGGAATCTCCCCTTTTTCTTTCTCTCTCTCTCTCCCCTCCCACCGGCCACATACAGGTCTTGTCACATGTTGGTCCCTATACTGATAAAAGAGCAGCAATCCTCAGGGGAAGCTTCAGATACTCTAAGACAAGAAACTAAAGAGTGGTGGTAAAGAAGCCAACAATATTCTATACAGGCATTTTATATACATATATACTTTTTTTAAACCTAAAAATATATATTTTTTCTTTAATTACAGTTTCCTATATAACCATTAGTGGGCTCCAGCGATGCAAGCCATATTTATTAGAGGCAGCATGTCAAATAAGAGTTGACAATTAGTCTCTATCAATACATATTATGCCAGACGGTAATGAGCCATCCACAAAGGGCTAGCCATCCAAAATAATCACACTGCTTTCCAGAGAAATGTCGAAGAGGTTATGGTTTATTACACAGTGCTCATTAGATATACAGTGGCAGCATTAGCAATTTTTCCTTCATTTGCGTCTCATTTAAGGATCTGCCCCCACAAGCACAGTCAAATTAGTACACAAGGTTAAAACCATTATGCCCAGAAAAAATTAAGTTGCATTTTATTTTACAGTAATGGTGGATCAAAGGTCCTTGGAATCCATTATTTGCAGAACCATTATCTAACACGGAATATTAACAAAAGGGAAAAGAAAAGCAATGCCCTGCCAGCACAGCTTGGACAGGAACAAAGACAGGCTATTTGAAATAAGCAAACACCACGTTACTTAATTAAGTACCCCTACGAAAACTTTAAAAAATAACACTAAGGTTGTGACATCAACTGACAAAAGTCACAAAATTAAGATAATGATGAAGTATCAACCTATACTTTGAAATACCTCATTTACATCAATTTATTTTTAAACATTTTTATACTGTCATTTTGCACAATTTGGATATAAATTCATGAGTTGCTATAAATATTTTCTTAAAAACATAACCTGTTTTCTCATCTTTATGGCAAACCCATATTTATTGATATTTAATAAATGGAATTTGGAGGATACAACTATTATAACTAGACAGATTTGGTCAAGAGAGCAGATCTTGGAGTAAGTTCAAAAATTAAACTGAATATTTCTAAATAATAAGTACTAACAGTAGTTTGCCAAATCAGCAGATAACTGTTTAACAGCAGCTGACTTATTGGCATGATAAATGTTGCAGCAAAAAGACTTCTGAAGTCTTGATTGGATACCATTAGGGTAAAATGTTAAAATCTGTGAGAGTTAGAAGGACAACATTCTAAATGCACATTCCCTGTGTTTTATTACTAACAGATTACAAATGTTTTCATTATTCAAGGATCTCTTTTCCTTTAATGAGTATTTATTTATTCATTTATTTATTTACTTTGAGATAGAGTCTCACTCTGTCACCCAGGCTACAGTGCTATGGTGTCACAGCTCACAGCCATGTCAAACTATAGAGCTCAAGCAATCCACCTGCCTTGGCCTCCCAGAGTGCTAGGATTATAGGCATGAGTTACCACGTCTGGATTAATGAACGTTTAATTCAGTGCCTGTCATATGTCAGCCTCTGAGATAGGCTCTAAGAATGTGTTAGAAAAAAAGAGGGAGTAGAGAAAACCATAGATCTGTGCTCAAGAGGTTGATGGTCAGATCAGTGAAGGTTGGAACAGGAAAGCAAATAATTTTAATCTTGGGCAATAATTGCTATGACAGAAGTAAATATGGGTTACCAAGGGAACCCAGAAGATCTAATTCAAATTTTCAAGTAAGGTTAAAAATGCCCAAGGAAGTACACATAAAATGAGACTTAATGAAGATATTCTACCTAATAAGAATTATGGGGGAGAAATATATTAAAATACGGAGAAATGGAGAGAGATGAGGTTGAAGTGGACTAATTTACCTTGATTTACCAGAATGTACAATTTTAAGGAATCTCTAGTAAAAGAGATTAAAAGAAAATATCCTGTTGGACTGATGGACTTCATGAAACAAAATCAATAAGGAAGTTCTACAACAGTTCAGATCACGGGCAGGTATGTGTGTGCATGTGTGTATTTAAAATATCTTAAGGAAAACATTCCCTGGTCAGGTCCACATATGGTCAAATTGCAGAGTGAATGAAACAATCCTTTTGTAGTTCACAAGTGCGATGACTGGGTGTTCACATGCACGTGTGAGAAGTGCCACATTACCCCTCTGATGTTAAAGATAGAAAAAAAATTTCAGAGTGAATGAATGTACTATACACTTAAACTTAATTATACGTCTGAATGAATAATAACATTTTGAATTTCATTGGTTATTCTTAATCTTTACCCCTGCAAATAAGATAAGAATCCTTGTCTCTTTCACTAAGTATAACAGTACCACTTTAACTTTTAGATGTAAGATATGCATATTATATATAAATATATTATATATACTTTTTTTTTGAGACAGAATCTTGCTCTGTCTCCTGGGCTACAGTACAGTGCTTAATAGCTCACTGCAACTTCAAACTAGTAGCCTCAAGCAATTCTCTCCTGCCTCAGCCTCCCGAGTAGCTGGGACTACAGTAATTTTTCTAATATATTATATGTATAATATGTATGTCTATTCTCAAAATACCTGTAAGAGATAATAAAGTTTTAGAGGATAGGGAACAGATTGATTTAATTCTTTTGGTGTGGTATCTAGTAGACTTCAGATGTAATCAGATACTTACAGAAGGGTATTTTTTTTTTTTTTTTTAGTGAAAATGGCATCATGTCCTAGTATGGCTACTATACATGGTTATGGTTTATGATACATTGGATTCCTAAGTGGATTGTTAGGTGATTTCTTTATTTTATTTTATTTTATTTTTTGAGACAGAGCCTCAGGCTCTCACCCTGGATGGAGTGCCGTGGTGTCTCACAGCAACCTCCAATTCCTGGGCTCAAGTGATTCTCCTGCCTCCGCCTCCCAAGTAGCTGGGACTACAGGTGCCCGCCACAACGCCCGCCCATTTTTTGGTTGCAGCCATCATTGTTGTTTGGCGGGCCCAGGCTGGATTCGAACTCGCCAGCTCAGGTGTACGTGGCTGGCGCCTTAGCCCACTGAGCCACAGGCGCCGAGTCTTGTTAGGTGATTTCAAGGAGCCATTAGAGAGGTATCATGACAGTAATACTTCCTTTCCTTTTTTGTGGGTAATAGATTTCCTGTTCTATATAATAGATTTGCTCTTTTTGTGAATACTAGATGTTTCCAAACTAGGCCCTATATATCCACTCTGATTTAGCTTCTTAAATGACTGCCATTCTCCCTTCCTCAACAGGGTTTTAATTCAGTTGTATTTAACCTTCTAACAGTTTTCATTTAATGAATAAATAAGTATAAACTCCAAAGATTTTTTTTTAATGACACATAAAACTCTATAGCTTTGTACATATTATATATTATAACTTTGTAAAATGGTTCCTGGCTTTGAATCCTGATTGACTAAGTTTTCTTCTACCAGAAAAAGCTCCTGGTAAAGAACATCAGAAGTATAAACAGGCTTCAGGGGTGTCCAACCTGCAGTCTGTGGGCCACATGCTGATTTTGTTAGGAATATTTTTGCTTAACTGTGGCTCAGATAGCACCAAAAGTAGGTATGGACTATTTTTGGTTTTATTTTGTTGCTAATCAGCTATCATTAGTGTTTGTCTTTAATGTGTGGCCCAAGACAACTCTTATTCCTCCAATGTGCAACAGAGGAAAGGTTAGACACCCCGTTAGATAATCCTGAAACAGTAATTGCAATACAAAAACAAGAAGTTATATTGTTAAACTACAGAAAAGGAAAAAGCAAGTAGAATTTATACTGACCACTAGTGCTCTAGGTTCATTTCAATACTGCATATAATTGTGAATGTCAAGGAACAAAGCCAGAATGAGACTGCTGAGGGCGGACACAGAGAAGTGCATGGACAGCCCACTCCTCCAGGGCACCTGTCAGAGTGGCCACGTTGAGAGTGCTTGTTCTTCCTACCACACTAAGGTCTTTACTCATTTGCTCTCAATTTTGCCTTCTTCTAAAGAGTTTAAAATGGTTTAGTTATTATTAGATGACGTTCAATAACAAATAAAAAACACAACCAGTAGGCGTACACAAAATGTGAGACAAGAACGTGACAAGAGACAAAATGTGATAAATCGAGCAGGAAAGGCACAATCTAGGCAGGACATGGAGAAGCCCACAGCCATATACTAACCGTCTGAATTACAGATTTTAATGTAGCCCCCAGAAATAAAGCCTTCACTTGTGTGTGCGACCAAGCTGTTATTTTATCTCAAGATGAAAGCTGTCTGAATTTTAGGTTTGATGACCATGCATTCTCCAAAGATAGAAACCTTGCCTGATCTCGCATGTTTAGGGAATAAAAGGGTGAACTCTATCCTGGACACTATGAAGTCTTTGGTTTATATCTCTGACTGGTTATTCTGTGGGTAAAAATAAAAATAAAAGCTCCTGATACTATATTCATCATTTATAACAATAACATAGGGGGTCACATTGTACTGTTTGAAAATGGCACTAAATTGGTAATGGTCACCATTTCTATAGCAAAAAACAAACAAACAAACAAAAACCAGTGTGAGCACTGATTGTTTGATGATACCCAGTTTGGGTGCCATCTTTGAAATGATGGTCTTCATCACATCTTTCATCACATGTTTGAAAATTTTTCAAAGTAGGTAAAGAATTCTTCACAGAGGTGAGGTATTTTCCCCTTTCCAAAATGTCTAAGAAATGCCATTCATTAACCCCTGCATAAAGGTACATCTGTTAAAAAAAATTCAATTTTAATTTTCTACTCATTAAAAAGATGTGATGGTGGCTCTCTTGTGGTCATCAGATGGTCAGACTGGCATTTATAAGGGATTTAATGAAATGAAAAATCAAGTAATCATTTTTTATGGTCATCATTTTATATACAAAGTAGTGACTCTTTTTTTATTTTTGCATTTTTTATTTTATTTTATTTATTATTTATTTATTTATTTTTCTGAGACAGAGTCTCACTAGGTTGCCCTTGGTAGAGTGCCGTAGCATCATAGCTCACAGAGGCCTCAAACTCTTGAGCAATTCTCAAGCAATTCTCTTGCCTCAGCCTCCCAAGCAGCTGGGGCTACAGGCACCTGCCACAATGTCCAGCTATTTTTAGAGACGAGGTCTCGCTCTTGCTCAGTCTGGTCTTGAACCTGTGAGCTCAGGCAATCCATCCGCCTCTGCCTCCCAGAGAGCTAGGATTACAGGCATAGCCACCTCTTTCATAAAGAAGTGGGAGAAGAGCAAAAGGAAACCTGAGTGGTACAGAGGTTGGGAGTTATCACATCCTCCTGGGTAATTTCCTTCCACTTTTCCTTGGCAACCCTACTTTCACAGAGGCAGCCTGAGAGGAAGTAGCCATCCACTTCAACAATACCTCTAATAGGAGGCCAGAAAAGGTCAGCACCCATCTTCCCACCCAGAGGGCTGGGCTACAGCAGATCTCAGGTCTCTGTTTACCCAAGAAGCAGCAGCTAAGAAAACAGAATACATCATTATATTCAATTTTTACTTGGAAACAATCAGAAATGACTTTAAGGTTGTTGCAATCGTTAGTTAACTTAAAAAAAGTATGAAGTAGAAAACAAAGCAATCATCCCATGTGGATATAAATATGAGTGTCCAAGTACTACTTCCCTCTGTAGCATACTGGAGGAGGGCCACACATTAAACACACAAACACTAACAAAACTGATCAGCAAAAGGAATGTCCATGTACACTTTTTGTGATATCCACAGATAAGCAAAAGCAGTCCTTGCAAAATCAGTATGCAGCTGGTGGACCACAGATTGAGCTCACAGGTTCAAGACCAGCCTAATTCTAAAACAAATAGAAAATAGAAAAGTTAAACTTTTTTTGAATGTTTTAAATATTTAAATATAAATTTAATATATATTTTTATCTCTTTTACCTTCAGGGAAGCATGAATAAATATAAAGCTCTCCCCCACATTTAGAATTAGAAGGAAAAAGGCTACTATATGCACTGTTAAATGTCTTAATTGCTTCTCTCAGAAAGTTCCTTCATTGAAAGCCTACGTATAAAGGTTCAGCAGCTAAGAGCCAGCCTTAGCTACTTTCCCACTGAAATGGAGGTCATGATTTGAGAAATAATTATTGAGTATAAACTAGTAGTAGTGGGGACCAGCCACAGAGAAAATGGCAACCAGGAAGACCACATGGCATTTGACTTTAGGGGCTTTATGAATCTAACGGAGAACCTAATCAATTGTACCCTCATATTAATCTGAATGTCAAAAAAAAGAATAATTACAGACCAAAAAAATGCTAAGGAAAGGCCTAACATGGATAAATATCTTCAACAGATAACAGAGAAGTCCAGGTTATCTTACCTTCCCCTCTCTTTCTAAGAAAGATCAACTTCCGACCAAAGTGCTGCAGGTAATATAAAACAAAGTTTGCATAAAGTACCTTTGGAAATAATAAATTGCCTATTAGCTTCTGCAGATGTGTCAGAAACAAAAACAGGTTTTGCGAAGTTGAAACCATAAATTGAATTAAACCCTAATCTAGCAATATTTTATTTAAATTCCCTGACAATTCTGTTTTTTCAGCCTTTTGGTTTTGTTAAATTAAAATTGCTCTGGCCTATCTATAAAAAGATGAAAAGGAAATTCCTATTTGTAGTTCTGAATTGAATAATACAAAATTAAATAAAGAAATGCAGTTTAAGCGCAAAGTATCCTTCTTCCACTGTTGCCAGAAAACAACTAACAAAGGGGAGTTAAGTAATTTAGCAGCCACATTTTCTCACTCTCCTTCATTGGGAACACGGTCGTTTGCATGGCATAATAAGCTGTAAATTATAAACATTTTTACATAGCCTGCTGCAAAGAAAAGTCTGCCAGCTTTCTCCTATATTGGACAGTGTTCAAGTGATTAACTACAGCTTTGGAAAAAAGGGGTGGAAACATGTTTTGCATCTTAGTTTGTTGCTTCTCTTATGCATAGCCTTTAAAAATCTGTTACATCATTATTTGCAATGAATATGTAAGTAATTATAGCACAGTAATAGAAGCTCCATGTTACGGCAGGATACAAATTACTCATGGACAGCAGCAAATCTTATATATGCATAATCACCCAAGTTATTTTCTTGAAATGGTATTTCCAATGAGTATAAATGTAATAGTTTTCAATACCAAAATGTGCAGTACTAAAACATCTCAAATGAAATACACTTTGCTCTTCCTCTGTAGGGGAAGTCCATTAGACAGAGCATCTGCTTGGGGCATCAGTCTATTTTTTTTTTTTTTTTTGAGACCTAATCTTAAGCTTTCGCCCTGGGTAGAGTGCTGTAGCGTCACAGCTCACAGCAGCCTCAAACTCTTGGGTTGAAGCGATTCTCTTGCCTTAGCCTCCTGTGCAGCTGGGACTACAGGCGCCCACCACAATGCCCAGCTATTTGTTTTGTTGTTGTTGCAGTTGTCATTGTTATTTTAGCTGGCCTGGGCTGGGTTTGAACCCGCCAACCTCAGTGTATGTGGCCAGTGCCCTACTGACTGAGCCAGGGCATTGCCCCATAAGTCTATTTTAAAAAGGGTTCCTATATGAAAGAAAATATACAGGTATCTGTATTCCACAACAGACAAAGAATAAATCTTGACAGGAAGTGTGCGATAAGAGATATGGCCTGTAAACATAAATGTTTTTATTTTTAAGTTGTATAGAGTCCCACCATGATCCACAACAATAATACACAGAGCACTTGAGTGCCTACCACAGTGCTGGGGCTTTGGAAGCCAAAGAAAAGGTCTATAATTCTTTACATAATTTGACACCACAAAAACTTAGAACACAAAGGTCCGTGTTCAATATGGAGCATGTTAAGGTGAGTAAGAAAGTATATTTAGGGAACCCTAATCCAGAGGCTGTCTGTAATAACAGAAAAAGCATAGATTCTAACTCTGCTATTTACTTACCCTTTCAAGTTGAGCAAATTATTAAATTTCTCTAAGACTGTTGCTTTCCTTGGGGTATGTGAATCTTGTATCTTCACGAGTAGATATGCTTAATTTACAAGGCACAAAGTGAGGTTGAAAACTGGGATCAGTGCTTTCATTATTTCTTCACTGACCCTCTGAAGCCAGCTCTGTTCCCCCATCACTCCTCTTCTGTTGCTCTGTATTCACTGCGGTCTCTGGCTTCTTGCTCAGTTCTGTTGTTCTCCTCTTTTCCTACTTGACTTCAGCCATGTGAATTGCGCACCCTGTAGTTTCAATCTACTCAGTTCAGCCACCTCCATCATATACTGTCAACCTACTCTCAGGTACAACTGGAACTTAGCCATTCAGAATTGTTCCACTTTTGAAATCTTTAATTTAAATATGTGTATCCTCCTCTCTATCTAAAATGTACTGACCTCTCAGCTTTCTCACTGCATTATACCCCTGTAATTTCACTCATCCTGACCTCCTATTTTCTTGAGCTCAAGAGTTTGAAGTCGCAGTAAGCTATGATGATGCTACTGCCTTCTAACTGAGGCAACAGAGCAAGATCTTGTCTTAACAACAAAAACATAGAATTAGACACTGGAAATTGCCTTTGACTTTGACTACTTACTAGTCAACATAAAGCCCTCCTTTCAGAAAAAGATTTAAAACTTTTTTACCACTAACAAAACAATTTATGCAGCAATTTATAGTTAGGCAGGCTGATATATATCATGTTATTTATACATAATAAACTGACTCTTAGCAGAGTAGATTAGTAGCTTAGTCCACCTACCTTTTTTTTTTTCAGATGCCTGCCAGAATGCCCAGCTATTTGTTGTTGTTGTTGTTGCTGCAGTTTAGTCGGGGTGGGGTATGAACCTGCCATCCTCAGTATATGGGGCTGGCGCCCTACCCACTGAGACATAAGGGCTGCCCAGTCCACCTACTTTTTGTGGTTAATTATACTTGCTTTTTAAGAGGCTGATTTTATTTTGTGTTTTTCCAAAAGCTCTAGTGAAGTAATGACTTCTGACATACAGTACGTTGAACATAGAGATTTTCCTTTTCTTGTTCAACATATAATTGCTGCATTTGTGCATGCTGTGTAAGTTGAAAATAACAATAAAAAGTTAATGAAGAAAATTAAGTACTGGTTGTAATGAATTAGTAATATTGTTAGATTCGTATCTGGAGTTTATTTTTATTGTTGTGTGTAGAATACAATCCATAGGCGTATGTAATTAAGCTGCACATGCTTCCATCTATTGAGAGCTCTCTGAAAGAGCTGAGACATCTTTAGGAAATTATTTTCAAAATTCAATTATTCTGCATAATCATTTAAAATCATTGTCAATAAGCACTCCTCATTGTTAAGGTTCTTAAAGTACAAAAAGGTAGACCTCTTAAACAGAATTTCATTGCTTTATAAGTACGCAATATAACCTCCTCTAAATTTTTAAATAATTTCAGTCATACAAAATAATATGGATATATTCTCTTTGGTAAAAAACTGAAATATTCCAAATAAAGACCCTTTGAATGTTCACTTATACATATTCCCAAACCTCCCTGTCACCTGTTCCCCAGACATTGTTATTACCAGGTGAGTGAGGTTTCTTTCAGACTCTTTTCTTTATATTCATACATTATCTTAAAAAAAAAATAACATTTTTTGGGCAGCGCCTATGGCTCAAAAGAGTAAGGCGCTGGCCCCATATGCTGGAGGTGGTGGGTTCAATCCCAGCCCCGGCCAAAAACTGCAAAAGAAAAAAAAAAAAATAGATACAGCTGAGACCAAGTCTAATTCTCTAAATTTAAAGGTTTATTTAAAAAAACAAACAAACACTGGCCTCTTTTAGCTTTTTTAGATTCCCACTTCCCTTCTTAAGATTATTTCACATAGGCTCCAAATAGTCTATCACTACTTCCTCTAACCCCACACTGAGCCTACCCAACTTTCATTAGAGGAGAAAGTAATGTTAAGATCAGTAATTTGATTTTAAGATTTTTTTCTAAGTTTAACTAATAGCTATGTTTACACTACTTTACGTGATTAAGTTCTTTAATCTCAACAATTACCTTAATATATCCAGATACTTTTTAACTTACCCATCATAGTCAAAAAATTGTAAGTTGAGCCATCATTAAGTCAATGACCATCTGTATATTATTATTATTATTATTATTGTTATTTTCTCACTATGCCACCCTTGATAGAGTGCTATGGCGTCACAGCTCACAGCAACCTCCAACTCTTGAGCTTAAGTGATTCTCTTGCCTCAGCCTCCCAAGTAGCTGGGACTACAGGCGCCCGCCACAATGCCTGGCTATTTTTTTTGTTGCAGTTGCCATTGTTGTTTAGTTGACCTGGGCCAGGTTTGAACCCACCAGTCTTGCTGGATGTAGCTGACGCTGTGACCACTGTGCTATGGGCACCAAGCCCCATCTGTATATTTTTAATTTAACCATAATCAATTGAATAATACACTGAGTTGAGTAAAGAATTAACATTGTTGCCAAGAAATTGATGGTGTCCATTTTAACACAAACTGTAAACACAGAAAAAGCTAACCTAAAGATGTAATTTTGCTTTAGCCCTGCTTTTTCTTATTTAAAAAAATCCATATGCATTTTCTTTCAAAATTTGATCTTGTCAAAGTGGCCAAAAGATAAAAGTTCGGGTCAGCCTACGGACTACACGGCTCTCATTCTGATAGCATGCTACTGATTCTAAGCTAACTCCACCTGTTCATGTCCTTTGTCCGTGCTTTTGTGGTGTTATCTTCTTCCGAATTTATAAGATCTTAAACTGATTTGTATGTTAAAACCTTGCCCTTGGTCATGTATGTTGGAAATGTTTTTATACTCTGGGCATTTGTCTTTTGGCTTTATGGGATTTTTTACCATTGAAGAATTTTTTATGCAAATATCTTAATCTTTTCATTTATAGTTTCAGAGTTTTGGTACTTTTTAGCAAGGTCTTCCTTGTTCCAAGATTAAATACTACTACTAGTAATAGTAGTTATAATTTGGCCATAGATGGCAATAGTCATTAGTCATTGCCATCTATGTGCTAAGAACATGATGGATGCTGGAGTAATGTGGATAAAAAACTAACACCTGAACTACGTTTAAAATCACATAGAACATACAGTCTTCTCTTATCAGCATTATAAAGAAACACAGAAAATGATTCGTTCATAATTTTATTCTAACTCATCAGCTCACCTGCCATACAAAAGTTACATAGGAAATAACCCTGTTTTACAAATAGAATTAGCATGCTTTAAATTTGCCAATATCCATTATGTATCCTGCAACTAGGGTAGCTAAATGGCAGAAATGCCAACAATTACTTTACTTCACATTTTAATTACTCCTTTAACGTTTTTTCATTCTTGCACGTTCTACGTATATCTGAATTGATCTCTATAGCAAATAGAGAAGAGACAGAGCCAGGTAGGCAAGAAGACGGTGGCAACACTTCCATAAAGGGACGCGTGTGCCCTAGGACACAAGGCGAGCCTCTGTCAGTTGCGCCTGTCAGTCCCTCCGAGGATTCCGAGGTAGGAGGAGCACCACCACCACCACAATGGGCCCCAGAGCAGCTTAGAGGAAATGGAGTTAACGGGCCTTACAGATACCAGAACTGAAGCTGCAGATAACGGAGGTGAGTAAAGAAAATGTAATAAGGAAACAAGTAGGTAGAAATATGAAGGAAAAAACAGAATAAAGAAAATAAACTTTTAAGGGGACTCTTAAAAATTTCACTGGATATTGTATGACACTTTTTTGTTATGTCACGTTATTTTCTGTTTGGGGGTGATATTTTGGTGAAACAGTTTTCCTTCTTTAAATGTCACATTATATATTGTTTTACATAATAACTAGGTTTAAAATTAAGACTGTTTCATGAAGAACGCTTTAGAGTCTAATTAAATCTCACACCCTGAATTAGAGGTTGCAAAGCACGTAGGATAAAGTCACTGTAAGTTGCAGTCCATGTTAAACTACTCTATAAGGCAGATACTGTCAAATGTGAGATTAAAATGTTTGTTTCAGTCTAGAACACTTAGGTTATGTGGACAACCCAGTCATTCAGACACAGATTTAAGTCAGCAGTTCTCAACCTGTGAGTCGCGACCCACAGCAACTGTATTAAAGGGTCGCGGCATTAGGAAGGTTGAGAACCACTGATTTAAATGCATACTGTGTCCAAGGCTCTGGAAAGAGATAAAGGTATACAAAGCTAAGTGTGTGACCTGAAGGAATGAGAAACCTAATAAAGGACACAGCAGCAGACAGGGGCCTGAAAGAACAAGAGACGACATTTGTGAATGTGAAGCACGTTCTGTGTTTAAGGCAGTGTTCTAAGGGTTTTAGACATATTACCTTCCTTCATCTACCTATAAGGCACACAGAGTTTACCTAGCTTTTTGCTGTTCCCTCTGCTCCATATCCTTACGTGGTTACCTCCACATCATTCCAGACTCAGGTGATCCCCCCCCCTTAGAGGATCTTCCCTGATCATCTTCTTTGAAGTAGTAATACTCCCCTCAACATACACAAATGCCAGTCACTCTTTACCCTGTTTTTCAGTATTTTCTTCATAGGACTTAAAATTTATTGAAATTTTCTTAATTGTTTGTTACTTACATATTTTTTCTCTCTCTATTAGAATGTAGGCTCTCCCTAGTAGGACATAAGGGACCCAGTCTGTTTCTCTACTTGAAATTTTTCCTAGCAGCCAAACTGGCACTTAGTAGACACTAAACAACACCTGAATGAATGCCTGAATAATCTATAAACCCTAAAATGTAAGTGGCTTAACAAAATGGATTTTTCCTCTCATACACCAAGTCTACATGGATGTTCCTGATAGGCACGGAGCTTTCTTCCAAGATTGATTCAGGAATACAGGCATCTTTCATCTTGAATGGGTCTCTTTGCAAATTATCTACTCAAGGAGTATTACTCATGCAAGATTTTTGTGGTCAGGAAATAGTCAATATCACTTCTGCTCACACCTTACTGGCTAGATCTCAGCACATGGCCCATCAGATGCAAGGGACGCTGGGAGATGTAGTTCGGCTGGGTACTCAAGAAGAAAAGAAAATGCGTTTGGCATGCTTCCTTCAGTCTCTTTTACCATAGTTGGAATATTGAGAAATTTCAGTGAATAAAGATAGAATGAAATATGTTAAGTTTGTGGTCTATTTTTAACTTCTAGGTAGACAGCAGGAAAAATGAATCAGTTCTTGATAAAGGAACTGATAAAGCAGACACATTAGTCAAAAAATTCACCTGAATTAGAAAAGTCTACTTTCTCAATTATGGCTAGAGATACTTGCTAATTTAGCAATACTTTTTTGACTGGTTTTGCAACCAATATTTTAAAAGCCTGGGTTGGTAAAATGAACCTAAAGCCCATGATCTCATTGGCAAAAAAGGCTATTGTGCATATTTATAGCGCATTTTTATAAATGTGGTTCTCTTGCCTATTTTTTTTAAAATGAAGTGATTACATTTTAGCCTAAATTCTGCCTTTCTTGCCCACCAAGTGATAAGTTTACTAGATATACCCACAAGCTCCAGTTATATCTTTAAGGCCAAACAAGAGATGAAGCTTGGTCCCTTAGTAATTTACTCAGATCCCATTATCTGACATTAAAGTTAAGTTTATGAGAGAAAACACCAACACTGTAAATCCCACTAGTCTGGAGATGAATTAAAAAGCACCTCAAATGTTAAAAAATTCACTGTGGCATTACAGATACAAGCCTCCAGCAAAAGTTACACTTGAACAATTAAAGAAGCAGGAGCTAAACAATGACTTCAGGGGTAGAAAAACAAATTAATGCTTTCTCATAGTACTATACCAAATTACTTTTTCACATTAACAAGTGTGTAAAGCACCGAAACACCCCAGTGAGTTACTAGATCAAGTTTGGTTGTAGAAAATAGCCTGGAACCACATGCCAGAATTATTCCCTAAATGTAATTGTGGATTCTATACACTTGAGTATGAAACTTATTTATGTTATTTGCTAAGTTTTCATGTTCATTATGTATATCTACTCTTTTGTAAAGTTCTTCTACTCAGACTGCTTAGATTACAAAGACTATCTACCAAATATGTTATGTGAAGGATCAGAAATAATGCAATTGTTTCCAGAGGCTAGATAAGAACTTAAAGGCACAAAGTTTCAAATTATTTGTGCATACACAGTGCTCTATGTACACATGGATCTTAACTCCTGTCTAGTTCAATGACCACACACTTTAGAATAAAAATAGGCTTGCTATCCCCAAATTATCACTTTCTACCCAGAATATTTTAAGAGTTTTAACCTCAATATTGTTTACCTCTTCTGTAAAATGGGGATTCACTTATCCAACAAATATTTACTGAACACCTATTATGCATCAAGTAGTGCTTTCCAAGAGGTATTTTAGGATTAGAGATAATCAAACATAGCTGGTATTCTTTAGACGACGTGGGGTTATCCAAGTGTACAAGCACTGGACTAACCAATAAGAGAGTC
Source organism: Perodicticus potto (assembly GCA_963574655.1). NCBI lineage: Eukaryota > Metazoa > Chordata > Mammalia > Primates > Lorisidae > Perodicticus > Perodicticus potto. Next base: position 11,995 of record CAUYRH010038398.1, on the reverse strand, counting down.
ACAGTCAGTACACTAAAAGCCAGTGGAATTCCTCACAGGAAAGAGAGACACCTATCAGGGATATGAGGTAGTGAGAGGTCATCTGCTTCCTAGTGACTAACAGGTTAGTAGTATTTGTTCCAAATCTTTATGTATTTTCTTAAGTTATCTCAATTAAACTTAGCCAAGGGTTTTCTATAAAATTTATAAGGTAAACTTTATGCCTCAGCCTCCCAAGTAGCTGGGACTACAGGCGCCCACCACAATGCCCAGCTATTTATTTTTCTTTTTTGAGACAGAGCCTCAAGCTGTTACCCTGGGTGGAGTGCTGTGGCATCACAGCTCACAGCAACCTCAAACTCCTGGGCTCAAGCGAGTCTCCTACCTCTGCCTCCCAAGTAGCTGGGACTACAGGTCCCACAACACCCACAACACCCAACTATTTTTTGGTGGCAGCCATCATTGTTGTTTGGCCGGCCCGGGCTGGATTCGAACCCGTCAGCTCAGGTGTATGCAGCTGGTGCCTTAGCCACTTGAGCCACAGGTGCTGAGCCTATAAGGTAAACTTTAGAGCTCTAATCCAAACAGGGGAAGAATGTGCGTATATCAAAGATTTGCCAAGTAGCTTTTCTTTTTTTTTTTGAGACAGAGCCTCAAGCTGTCACCTGGATAGAGTGCCGTGGCATCCACAGCTCACAGCAACCTCCAATTCCTGGGCTCAAGCGAGTCTCTTGCCTCCGCCTCCCAAGTAGCTGGGACTACAGGCACCCACCACAACGCCCGGCCGTTTTTTGGTTGCAGCCGTCATTGTTGTTTGGCGGGCCTGGGCTGGATTTGAACCTGCCAGCTCAGGTGTACGTGGCTGGTGCCTTAGCCCGTTGAGGCACAGGCACCGAGCCCAGAATTTTCATTATAGAGGTCTTTCATCTCCTTTGTTAGGTGTATTCCTAAGTATTGCATTTTCTTTGGGGCTATGGTGAAAGGAGTTGTGTCCTTAATTAACCTCTCATCTTGGCTGTTGTTGGCATATACAAAGGCAACTGACTTGTGGACATTGATTTTATATCCTGAGACATTACTGTATTCTTTGATGACTCCAAGAGTCTTGTGGTTGAGTCTTTGAAGTTCTCTAAGTATAAGATCATATCATCAGCACGGCTGTTAATCTTCCAAACACTTGGATCTCCCCACTTGCCCAGCGTCTCAATCCCTACCTTTGGGCAGTTCAGTTACTAGATTACTCACCCAAGGTCTCCCAGCCCATCCCGGCGCTGCAAAACTCAGGGGCAATCCACAGCTAAACGATATTAGCTCCTTTCTGGCTCAGCGACTCAGTCTGGGGCCCCAGACAACACCCAAAGTCATCCACACACTGGCCCAAGATCTCCCAAGGCAGTTCAATGGAGTGTCCAAGTCCAAAAAAACCAAAACAGCCTCCAGGTAAGGCTTTTCCTGCTTGCAATTTCACCGTTGCTATGATTACAGCTGCAGGCAGCCTGTGACGGAACAAATGCACCCGCCACTTTTCAGTTTTCCACCGCTTCTGTCCTCCTTGTGGGATCCAGAAGTCTCTCACTCACTTCCTGTATCTCCAAAGGGAAGCCTCTGGGCGAAACCCACTGGCCAGAGATGCCTGGAGTCTTCTCTCCCCACTCTCACTGCGCCTGGCTGTACAGAAGCTGCTACTCAGCGGCCATCTTCAATCAGGTCTCAGACACCTGCTAGCCAGAGACAATAATGAAGTGGAAATGGTAGGTCGTAGGCAGTTAGGATGGCTCTCCCAGGAAGGAGGACACTGCAGGGCCTCCAGGCCTCCTCTTATGTTCTTATATCCATATAGTGATTTTCTCCAATATCATTTGTGTTCTACTTTCACTGGAGATGCAGGGATTTTTGTGATTTGGTTGACTGCTTGTGTAAGATACAGTGTTGAGGTTAAGTGCACAGACTGAGCAAACTGGCTGAGTTCAATCTCAACATTCAGTTTATCATTTTTTGGCTGGGTGATCTTGTCTATTGGCTTAATTACACTGTGTCAGCTTCCTCTGTAAAACTCTGATTAACAATATATTTTAAGGTTGTTGTAAGGATCCAGGGAGTTAATACCTAAAAAGCACTTAGAACAGTTTCTAGCACATAGTGTTAGCTATTGGTATAATATTTACCTCCTGTTTGCTATGCTGTGGAAACAATACATTCCTTGAAAGCACCATTCATGTGCTGTGAGGAATACAACATATTCTATTTTGACTTTTTTTTTTTTGCAGTTTTGGCGGGGGCTGGGTTTGAACCCACCACCTCCAGCATATTGGGCTAGCGCCCTACTCCCTTGAGCCACGGGCGCTGCCCTCTATTTTGACTTTTAAAGGTACTACTAATACTTGTGTAATGCAAACAACAACAACAACAAAAAAAATCAGTAGTATACCGGCACTGTTCAATAAATGGTAGTCCCTAGCCATTTTTGACTATTTAAAATAAATTAAAATTAATAAAGTTAAAAATTCAGCTTCTAGGTCGCACTAACTAGGCCCATTTCAAGCACGCAACAGCCACAGGAGTCTATTGGCTACTGAATTGGCCAGTGCAGCCAGAGAACATTACACCACTGCAACAGAAGAGCAGGGACATAGTGAAAGCCGCTCCTTCCTCCGCAATCCCTCTCCCCCAGGCCGTCACTGTTACAGTTTTCCCGCTAGTCTTTCGCGGTTCAGAACCACATGAATCCACATAACGTGTATTTTTATTACATATATATTTTTATTACCATATCATTTGAACTGTTCTGCACTGTATATATATATATATGTATATACACACATATATATATGAATTCTTAATTTCTTATATAAGGCATCTTCCTATAATCAGTTAACAGTTCAAAGATTCAGAACATCTAAAACTAGGCTTACAGAGCAACTCTGAAAACTTTAAATCACAGTTCAAATATAAGATTTTTGTTTGTTTCATTTAAAATTTATGAATTCTTCGCCTAACCCAGGAGTTGGAGGTTGCTATGAGCTGTGTGACGCCACGGCACTCTACTGAAGGCAATAAAGTGAGACTCTGTCTCTACCAAAAAAAAAAAAAAAAAAAAAATATATATATATATATATAAATATACCCACACACACATATATATGAATTCTTAATTTCTTATATAAGGCACCTTCCTATAATCAATTAACAGTTCAAAGATTCAGAGCATCTGATACTAGGCTTACAGAGCAACTCTGAAAACTTTAAAGCACAGTTCAAATATAAGGAATATGCATATGGTTACATCTGGGAGCAAGTGGAGGGAATGAGACACTCCAATTTCCAATTTTGCGTGGTACTTGCGGAAACCTGGGTTGCGCAAGAACCACACGAAATGCGCTGCGCCTGGGTTAATGTAAGTCTCAAACTGATAATAACCTCACTTGCACGGCCCGGAGTCCTTCAGCCCCGGTTCCTGCAAAACTCTCAGCGTAAATGTGGAGGAGGCACTGTTAAGACGTCTGATATCTGGGCTGGGAGGCCCGGCCACCGGCGCAATGTTAGGTCGCGCGGTTACCGACCCTCAGGCCGCGGGGAAGGGAACCCGCCACCCGCCCGCGGAGCGCAGCGCCCCCTGCCGCCCACCCGCGGAGCGCAGCGCCCCCTGCCGCCCACCCGCGGAGGGCAGCGCCCCCTGCCGCCCGCCGGAGGAGGGCAGCGCCCCCTGCCGCCCGCCGGAGGAGGGCAGCGCCCCCTGCCGCCCGCCGGAGGAGCGCGGCGCGGGCTCGCTGGAGGCCGCGAACATGGCGGGGCGGCCGGTGGTCTCCGGCTCGCAGTCCCGGGACCCCGACCGAGCGGCGCCCAATGTGGTGGCGCAGATTTCACAATGGGCGGACGACCACCTGCGTCTCGTCAGGGTACCGCGGCCCCGCCGTCCGGGCGGGTGGTGGGCGCAGAGCGAGCTTGACGGGGACGTGTCCTGGGAGGCCTCAGGCCGCGGACCCCGCCGGGGCCGGGGAAGGACAGAGGGTCGCTGGGGAGTGAGCCCGGGGGGCCGCGGAGAAGGGTCGCGCTGGGGAGGAGCCCGGGGGGCCAAGAACAGGGTGGCAAGTTTGGGGCCGGGGAGGGCGCAAGGCGGGCCGGGGGCCGGTTCTGCCTCGTTACTGAAAGGACTGTGCCGTGGTCTTGGGGACAGCTTAGCAAGTCGCAGCCCAGCTCCGGGGACACCAGCGGGTCCATTAGGGCAGTTGGGGACGGGCCTGCTGGAGAGACAAGGAAGAGCGGCGAGGTCCTGAGGGTCTTCCGAGAGACGCTTTTTTAAAAACAAAGCTTAAGGCCACTGGAATTTGAGCAAGAGAGACATCTTAGGCCACCTGGCGAGAGAGGATTGTGGCTGATGCCCCCAGGGGTGTTGTGGATGGTTGGGTGTGGGGTACAAAGAAAGAGCGATCTAGCGTCTTTGTACGCTGGCTGGGGGGATGGTGGAGATAGTTGCTGATGGTGAGAAGGAATTGGAGTAAAGCATGAGTTAGAAAAATCTAGAGAACTTTTTGTTCTTTTGTTTTTTAACTGGGGTTGCATTTTTTAATCTACACACATATTAGAGACAATTGACATTTTTGTATTTTTTCAAAACATAAACATGACATTAACTTTCCATTTATTTATTTATTTTTATTGTTTCGGATTCATTGAGAGTACAAAGAATTAGGTTACACTGATTGCATTTGTTAGATAAAGTCCTTGTTATACTTGTGTCCCGCCCGTAGAGAAGTTTTTGGACGTGTAAACATGGACATTTGTGAACTTGAGAAGATGGTTCAACTTCTTTTCTTTTCTTTTTTTTTCTTGAGACAGACTCTCAAGCTGTCACCCTGGGTAGAGTGCTCTGGCTTCACAGCTCACAGCAATCTCCAACTCTTGGGCTTAAGAGTGATTCTCTTGCCTCAGCCTCCCAAGTAGCAGGGACTACAGGTGCTCACCACAAAGCCTGGCTATTTTTTCGTTGTAGTTGTCATTGTTTGGCAGGCCCGGGGGGTTCAAACCCGCCAGCTCTGGTGAATGTGGCTGGTGCCCTAGCTGCTTGAGCTGCAGGCGCTGAGCCTATCCTTTAACTTCTAAGCAGCATACGTGTTCTAGGCACCTGGTTGTAGAGCCTGCTGTTTAAGGGACTGAACATAGAATTTAGGGAATGAGGTGCATAAACCTCACATAGTATTTAAAGGCACGGGCTTAAATGACATCTTTGGATAAGAGAGAAAAGCTACTGAAGAAGCTTTAGCACTGAGACTTGGCGGATTCAGCATTTGTAATCTGAGTTGTGAAGAGGAGGGCAGCAAAGACTAAGAAGCAGCAGATAGGCAGGAAGGGATTCAGGAAAGCCAGGTGCCCAAGAAGCCAAGTGCGGAAGATGTTTTTGGAAGGAATGATTAACTTTCAAAACTGTTGAGAAGATGAGGGTAGTAAATGCCCTGCAGGCCATCAGCACAAGGTCCAAGGCCAGGTCTCTTGTCACTCACTATTTTAACCCCTTCCTTAGAGTGATGCCTGCCACTTAGTAAGTGCTCAATGAATATTTGTATCCTTAATGGTAGATATAATATACGCGTTTGCTGACTAGAGCTCATTTACTCCATTTAAGCTGTAATAGATACAGGGGTTGTTTCAAATGAAAAAATGACCTCAGCTACAATTTGATCTTTACCTTAGAAATGAAAACAATACCTTTATATTAATCTTAAATTAAAAAAAAAAAGAAAAATGACCTCAAAAGGATTGTGAGAGGAAACAGTGTCTAAATTAGAACATGGATATAATATTCCAAATAACACAATAATAGAAACCAAACTCTGCCTTGGTGTGTATTTTCAACCTCATTTGTTATATACGTTGTTGTATTTAGTGAGGGAGTTGCAGGATTCTTAACTTTTTTTTTTTTTTTTTTTTTGAGATAGTCTTACTCTGTCAGCCTGGGTAGAGTGCTGTGGCTTTATAGCTCACAGAAACTTCAAACTCTTGGGCTCAAGTGATCCTTTTGCATCAGCTTCCCAAGTAGCTGAGACTACAGGTACCAGCCACAAAGCCCTGCTAGTTTTTATATTTTTAATAGAGACAGGATCTCCCTCTTCTTCAGGCTGGTCTTGAACTCCTAAGCTCAAGCAATCCACCTGCCTCGGCCTCTCAGAGTGCTAGGATTACAGATGTGAGGCACCATGTCAGCCTCGTAATTTTTCATTAATATCCTTTATGTCTGCTTAAGTTTAAATGAAGCACTTTAAGAATATCATTAAGTTTTCTCCAATCATTTACCCACATATATTTACCAAGGTGCTGTATTTTAAGGTTTTAGTGATAATATTTTCTACTAAACATTTAAATTCCCACTGTGGATGCAAGATTATATTAATTACTGTGGGCACTATACATGAAGTATTAGACTGGTTCATGCATTCAAGGAGCTCATAGTGTAATAAAATCAATAGAGCACAATATTATACATAGAGTATGCCAAAAATATATACACATTTTATAAAAGGAAAAAATTATTAAATTTGTTCTCAAGTCACGTTTGACTTCTGCAATTACAAGAGGTGCTCAGTGTGACTTGTATTCATCTTTTGTTATCAGTTACATATATTGAGTATTATAATCTTAATACACTGTTTTCCTTTCTTAAAATGTGTATGCATGGCTGGGCGCTATGGCTCACGCCTGTAATCCCAGCACTCTGGGAGACCAAAGCAGGTGTACTGCCTGAGCTCACAGGTTGGAGACCAGCCTGAGCCAGAGCAAGACCTTGTCTCTAAAAATAGCTGGGTGTTGTGGTGGGCACCTGTAGTCCCAGCTACTCGGAAGGCTGAAGCAAGAGAATGGCTTAAGCCCAAGAGTTTGAGGTTGCTGTGAGCTATGGCACCATGGCACTTTACCGAGGGTGACAAAGTGAGACTTTGTCTAAAAAAAAAATGCGTGTGCAATTTTGGCACCCTCTATAATTGGCACCCTATATAATACTCTATGTAATTGTTTACAATTAATATAGAGTATGTACTGGGCATGCCAGAGGTTTTTGGAAAATGTTTTGAGTATCATAAAAGTTGATAGAAGGGTAGATAAATTAGTGGGCGGGCAAAATTTTTGGAAGAAATGGGCCTTTATTTGAAAGATGTGCACTGTTTGAACGGATACAGAGAGGACAGTCTTCTTTTTTTCCCTGTCTAATTAGTATATTCACTATTGTGATTAGTAAGAGTTAATCCTCAAATCTCTTTCTACAGAGCATCAGCACTGGAATGGCCATAGCTGGAATAATGTTATTTCTAAGAAGTGTTCGACTGGTAAGTTAAATGGAAAAGACATTATAATAAGCAATAGACAATTTCCTCCCATTTCAGGTAGTTTTTATCTTAAGCAGTATATTATTATCAATTTTTTTTTTAGGGATACAGAGTTTCACTTTGTTGCTCTCGGTAGAGTGCCTTGGCGTCATAGCTCACAGCAACCTCAAACTCTTGGGCTAAATACATTCTCTTGCCTCAGCCTTCTGAGTTGCTGGGACTACAGGTGCCTGCCACAACTCCCGGCTATTTTTAGAGATGGGGGTCTCGCTCTGGCTCAGGCTGGTCTTGAAGCTGTGAGCTCAGGCAATCCACCTACCTTAGCCTCACGGAATGCAAGGATTATAGGCATGAGCCACCATGCCCGGCCTCGAGCAGTATATTATTTTGTTATTCATTTTGAAAGTATTTTAGAACAATGAACATTTTAAGGTGTGAGTTTAAAAGTAGCAGGATTTTGGCTTGGAGCCTATAGCTCAAATGGCTACGGCCCCAGCCACATACGCCATAGCTGCCAGGTTTGAATCCAGCCCAGGCCTGCCAAACAACAATGACAAAATATAGCCGAGTGTGGTGGCGGGCGCCTATAGTCTCAGCTACTTGGGAGGCTGAAGCAAGAGAATCGCTTAAGCCCAGGAGTTGGAGGTTGCTGTGAGCTGTGATGTCACTGTACTGTACCCAGGGTGACAGCTTGAGGCTCTCTCTAAAAAAAACAAAGTAGCAGGATTTTACAGAAGGCAATTACACAGTCTATATTTCCTTAATAACTTTTTTTCATGCTTAAAAGAGGCATCTGAAAATGATTTAGTTTGCTAGAATGTTATAATCACTAAATTTGCATTTCAAACATTGTGAAATTATCTCAAAAGAATTTCCTGTGGTATAGGCAGAGCCTGTGGCTCCGTGAATAGGGTGCCAGCCCCATATACCAAGGGTGGTGGGTTCGATCCCAGCCCCAGCCAAACTGCAACCAAAAAATAGTCGGGTGTTGTGGCGGGTGCCTGTAGTCCCAGCTACTTGGGAGGCTGAGGGAAGAGAATCGCTTAAGTCCAAGAGCTGGAGGTTGCTGTAAGCTGTGACGCCATGGCATTCTACCCAGGGCGACAAAGTGAGATTCTGTCTCTAAAACAAAATTTTCTGTGGTACTTTATGTTGTATTATGTCCCGTAGCATAAATAATGTTAGCATTTTCAGTTAGCATTTTTTTGCCCTATCAATTATCTTTTATTATTGATATAATAGACATTATACTATATATTATTCCATACCTATTAAACAATAAGTCCCACTCCCCCTTCCTCCTAAGTGCTCTGACTAGGATTTCAAGTACTATGTTAAAAGTACTGAGAGTGGACATTTTTTTGTTTTTTTAGAGATAGAGTCTCACTCTGTCACACTGGGTAGAGTGCCATGGCGTCACAGCTCACAGCAAACTCCAACTCTTGAGCTTAAGCAATTCTCTTGCCTCAGCCACCCAAATAGCTGGGACTACAGGAGCCCACCTTAGCCTCCTAGAGTGCTATGATTAAAGGCATGAACCACTGCACCCAGCGTGTGTTCTTTTCATATATGGCATTTATTAGGTTGAAGTAGTTTTCTTTTTTGCTTTTTTCTTTGAGACAGAGTCACTATGTCACCCTCGGTAGACTGCTGTAGCATCACAGCTCACAGCAACCTCAAACTCTTGGGCTTACGCGATTCTCTTGCCTCAGCCTCCCAAGTAGCTGGGACTACAGGTGCCCGTCTCAGCGCTCGGCTATTTTGTTGTAGTTGTCGTCGTTTAGCAGGCCTGGGCTGGCGACTTGCCAGCCCTGGTATATGTGACCTGCGCCCCAACCGCTGAGCTATGGGCGCCAAGCCTGAAGTAGTTTTCTTCTATTCTTAGTGAATATTTTTATCATGAAAGAACGTGGAATTTTGCTGCATCAATTAAGATAATCAACTGGCTGGGCAGTGCCCATAGCTCAGTGGGTAGAGCACCGGCCACATACACCAGGGGTGGTGGGTTCAAACCTGGCCTGGGCCTGCCAAAGAACAATGACAACTGCAACAACAAAAAAAATAGCCGTGCCTTGTGGTAGGCACCTGTTGTACCAACTACTTGGGAGACTGAGGCAAAAGAATCACTTAAGCCCAAGAGTTTGAGGTTGCTGTGAACTGTGATGCTGTGGCACTCTACTGAGGGCGACACAGTGAGATTCTGTCTCAAAAAAAGAGATAACCAGGGCAGTGCCTGTGGCTCAAAAGAGTAGGGTGCTGGCCCCATATGTCAGAGGTGGCGGGTTCAAACCCAGCCCCTGCCAAAAACTGCAAAAAAACAAAAAAAAAAAAGATAACCAGCTGGGCGTGGTAGCTCACACCTGTAATCCTAGTTCTCTGTGAGGCTGAGGAGGGTGGATTGCTTGAGCTCACAAATTCCAGATGGTCAGCCTGAGCAAAAGCTAAACTCTGTCTCTACTAAAATAGAAAAACTTAGTCAAGAGGATCCCTTTAGCCCGAGTTAGAGGTTGCTGTGAGCTATGATGCCACAGCACTCTACCAAGGGCGGCAGCTTAAGACTCTGTCTCAAAGAAAAAAAAAAGATCATGTGGGGGTTTTTTTATTCTGTTAATATGATATATTATATTAATTTTTTATATGTTTGACTATCTGTGCATTCCAGGAACAAATACTGTTTGGTTATGATGTATAGTCCTTTTAATAGGTGGCTGAATTTGGGTTGCTAGTACTTAGGTATGGATTTTTGTGTTCATAATGCATATTGGCCTATAGTTTTCTTGTAGCATCTTTGTATAGTTTTATCAAGGATAATACTGGTCTCATGAACTGAGTTAGGAACTAGTCTCTCCTCTTCTTTTTTGGGGAAAAGTTTGAGTAGGATTGATGTTAATTCTTTAAATACTTGTTAGAATTCACCAGTGATGTTATCAGATCCAGGGTCTTTTTTTGAGACAGATTATTGGTTACTGATTTAACCACCTTACCAGTTATTTGGGTTTTTAATTTCTTGATGATTCAGTCTCATGAGGTTTTGTGTTTCTAGGAATTTATCCATTTTACCTCCATTATTCAATCTGTTGGTATACAGTGATTGATAGTACCCATTTATAGTCCTTTTTTTTTTTTTTTTTTGAGACAGAGCCTTAAGCTGTCACCCTCGATAGAGTGCTGTAGCATCACAGCTCACAGCAACCTCCAACTCCTGGGCTCAAGCCATTCTCCTGCCTCTGCCTCCTAAGTAGCTGGGACCACAGGCGCCCGACACAACATCTGGCCATGTTTTTTTTTTTTTTTTGGTTGTAGCCATCATTGTTGTTTGGCGGGCCTGGGCTGGATTCGAACCCATCAGCTCAGGTGTACATGGCTGGTGCCTTAGCCACTTGAGCCACAGGCACCGAGCCTATAGTCCTTTTTATTTCTGTAGAGTTTGTACTAATGTCCCTACTTTCATTTCTGACTTTAGTCATTTGAGTCATTTCTCTTTTTTCTTAGGCAATCTAAAGATTTTTCAGTTTTGTTTATTTCTTTGAAGAAACATCATTTGGTTTCATTTATTTTCTCTATTATTTTTTCATTCCCTACCTCTGCTCTTATCTTTAGTATTGCCTTCCTTCCAATAGCTTTGGGTTTAGTTTGTTTTCTAGTTCCTTAAGTTCTAAACTGAGGTTGTTGATTTGAATTTCTTCTTCTTTTTTTTTTTTTTTTATTGTTTTTAGGTAAGCATTTATAGTTATGAGTTTCTTCCTTAGCACTACTTTCACTATATCCCATACATTCTAGTATGGTGTATTTTCATTTTCATTGCTCTCTAAATACTTTAAAATTTTCCTGTGATTTCTTTTTTGATCCATTGGTTGTTTAATTGAGAGTATGTTATTTAATTTTCAAAGATTTGTGAATTTTTTCCTTTGCTATTGATTGCTATCTTCATCCAGAAGAAAAGATACTTTATATGATAGATAATCTGTTTTTGTAGTATAGATAACATATCTATCTTTAAAATTGATTGAGAGGCTTGGCGCCTATAGTTCAAGTGGCTAAGGCACCAGCCACGTGTACCAGAGCTGGTGGGTTCAAATCCAGCCCGGGCCTGCCAAACACAATAACAACTATCACCAAAAAATAGCCAAGTGTTGTGGCAGATGCCTGTAGTCCCAGCTACTTGGGAGGCTGAGGCAACAGAATCGCTTAAACCCAGGAGTTGGAGGTTGCTGTGAGCTGTGATGCCACAGCATTGTACCCAGGGCAACAGCTTGAGGCTGTGTCTCAAAAAATAAATAAATAGGCTTGGCACCTGTGGCTCAAGCGGCTAAGGTGCCAGCCACATACACCTGAGCTGGCGGGTTTGAATCCAGCCTGGGCCCGCTAAACAACAATGACGGCTGCAACCAAAAAATAGCCAGGTGTTGTGGCAGGCGCCTGTAATCCCAGCTACTTAGGAGGCGGAGGTAGGAGATGCACTTGAGCCCAGAAGTTGGAGGTTGCTGTGAGCTGTGATGCCATGGCACTCTACCCAGGGTGACAGCTTGAGGCTCTGTCTCAAAATAAAATAAAATAAAATAGGCTCAGCGCCTGTGGCTTAACGGGCTAAGGCGCCAGCCACGTACACCTGAGCTGGCGGGTTCGAATCCAGCCCGGGCCCGCCAAACAACAATGACGGCTTCAACCAAAAAATGGCCGGGCATTGTGGCCGGTGCCTGTAG